>JANJGN010000016.1:93010724-93185119 GCA_026770705.1 Isurus oxyrinchus
GTGTGGTTTCTAAGGGAGGGTGAGTTTTCTAGGGGAAGGGGTGGTTTCTGGGGGAGTTGGGAAGATTCTGGGGGAGGGTGTGGTTTCTGGGGGAGGGAGCGGTTCCTGTGGGTTGGTGTGGTTTCTGGGGGCATGTTGTGTTTTCTGGGTGAGGGTGTGGTTTCTGGGGGAGGGTGTGGTTTCTTGGGGAAGGTTGTGGTTTCTGAGGGAGGGTGTGGTTTCTTGGGGATGGTTGTGTTTTCTGGGTGAGGGTGTGGTTTCTGGGGGAGGGTGTGGTTTCTGGGGGCATGTTGTGTTTTCTGGGTGAGGGTGTGGTTTCTGGGGGAGGGTGTGGTTTCTTGGGGAAGGTTGTGGTTTCTGGGGGTGGGTGTGGTTTCTGGGGGCAACATGTCATTTCTTGGGGAGGGTGTACTGTGTGGTGGAGAGGGTGGTTTCTGGGGCAGGTTGTGTTTTCCTCGGGAGGGTGTGGTTTCTGGGGGAGGGTTTTAGTTTCTGGGGGAGGGTGTGGTTTCAGGGGGTGGGTGTGTTTCTGGGGAAGGGTCTGGTTTCTGGAGATGGAGTAGGTTTCTGCGGGAGGGTAGGTTTCTGGAGGAGAGTGATGTTTCTGGGGGAAGGCATGGTTTCTGGGGTTAGGGTGTTGTTTCTGGTGGAGGGTGTGTGGTTTCTGGGGGAGGGAGTGGTTCCTGAGGGATGGTGTGGTTTCTGGGGGCATGTGGTGTTTTCTAGGTGAGGGTGTGGTTTCTGTTGGAGGGTGTGGTTTCTAGGGGCAGGTTGTGGTTTCTGGGGGAGGGTGTGATTTCTGGTGGAGAGTGTTGTTTCTTGGGGCAGGTTGTGTTTTCTGGGAGAGAGTGTGGTTTCTAAGGGAGGGTGAGTTTTCTGGGGAAGGGGGTGGTTTCTGGGGGAGTGGGAAGATTCTGGGGGGAGGGTGTGGTTTCTGGGAGAGGGTGTGGTTTCTGGGTGGGTGTGGCTTCTGTGGGTGGGTGTGGTTTCTGTGGGAGGGTGTGGTTTCTGGGAGAGGGTGTGGTTTCTGGGGGTGGGTGTAGTTTCTGGGGGTGTTTGTGGTTTCTGGGGTGGGAGTAGTACCTGAGGGATGGTGTGGTTTCTGGGGGCATGTTGTGTTCTCTGGGTGAGGGTGTGGTTTCTTGGGGGCAGGTTGTGGTTTCTGTGGGGGGGTTGGTTTCTGGGGGAGGGTGTGGTTTCTTGGGGCAGGTTGTGGTTTCTTGGGGAGGGTGTACTTTCTGGTGGAGAGTGTGGTTTCTGGGGGCAGGTTGTGTTTTCCTCGGGAGGGTGTGGTTTCTTGGTGAGGGTAAGGTTTCTGAGGGAGGGTGTGTGTTCTGGGGTGTGAGTGGTTTCTCGGGGAGGGTATGGTTTCTGGGGGGGGTGTGGTTTCTGGGGCAGGGTGTGGTATCTGGGGGAGGGTGTGGTTTCTTGTGGAAGATTGTGGTTTCTGGTGGATGATGTTTTTTCTGGGAGCAGGTTGTTTTTTTGGGGGTGGGTGTGGTTTCTGGAGGTCGGTGTTGTTTCTGCGGGAGGGTGTTGTTTCTGTGGGAGTATGTGGTTTCTGGGGGTGGGTGTGGTTTCTGGGGGTGGGTGTGGTTTCTGGGCTGGGTGTGGTTTCTGGTGGATGGCGTGCTTTCTGTGGGAGGGTTTAGTGTCTGCGGGAGAGTGGTTTCTGGGGCAGGTTGTGATTTCTGGGGGAGGGTTTTAGTTTTTGGGGGAGGGTGTGGTTTCAGGGGGTGGGTGTGTTTCTGGGGGAGGGTCTGGTTTCTGGGGGAGGGTGTGGTTTCTGGGGGAGGGTTGTGATTTCTGGGGGAGTGTGTGGTTTCTGGGGAGTGTGTGGTTTTCTGGGGGAGGGTGTGATTTCTGGGGGAGGGTTTGATTTCTGGGGGAGTGTGTGGTTTCTGGGGGAGGGTGTATTATCTGGGGGAGGGTTTGGTTTCTGGGGTAGGGTGTGTTTTCTGTGGGTGAGTTTGGTTTCTGGGGGTGGCTGTGGTTTCTGGGGGAGGGTGTGGTTTCTGGGGGAGGGTGTCGTTTCTGGGGGTGTGTGTGGTTTCTGGGGTGGGAGTGGTTCCTGAGCGATGGTGTGGTTTCTGGGGGCATGTTGTGTTTTCTGGGGTTGGGTGTGGTTTCTGGAGGTGGGTGTGGTCTCTGGGGGCAACTTGTGGTTTCTTGGGGAGGCTGTACTTTCTGGTGGAGAGTGTGGTTCTGGGGGCAGGTTGTGTTGTCTTCGGGAGGGTGTGGTTTCTTGGTGAGGGTAAGGTTTCTGAGGGAGGGTGTGTGTTCTGGGGGTGTGAGTGGTTTCTCGGGGAGGGTATGGTTTCTGGGGTGGGTGTGGTTTCTGGGGCAGGGCGTTGTTTCTTGGTGAGGCTGTGGGTTCTGTGGAAGGGTGTAGTTTCTGGGGATGGGTGTGGTTTCTGCGGTAGGGAGTGTTTTCTGGGTTAGGGTGTGGTATCTGGGGGAGCGTGTGGTTTCTTGTGAAAGATTGTGGTTTCTGTTGGATGGTGTTTTTTCTGGGAGCAGGTTGTTATTTTTGGGCGAGGGTGTGGCTTCTGGGGGAGGACATTGTTTCTTGGGAAAGTGTTGTATATGGGGAGGGTGTGGTTTCTGGGGGAGGGTGTGGTTTCTGGGGGTGGGTGTGGTTTCTGGGAGAGGGTGTGGTTTCTGGGGGTGGGTGTGGTTTCTGGGGGAGGGTGTGGTTTCTGGGGAGGGTGTGGTTTCTGGGAGAGGGTGTGGTTTCTGGGGGTGGGTGTGGTTTCTGGGGGAGGGTGTGGTTTCTGGGGAGTGTGTGGTTTCTGGGGGTGGGTGTGGTTTCTTGGTGAGGGAAAGGTTTCTGGGGACGGTGTGGTTTCTGGGGGAGAGTGCTGTTTCTGGGGGCATGTTATAGTTTCTGGGGGAGGGAGTAGTTTCCTGAGGGAGTGCGTGGTATCTGGGGGTGGTTGTGGTTTCTGTGTGAGGATGTGGTTTCTGGGGGAAGGTGTGGTTTTTGGGGGAGGGTGTGGTTTCTGGGGGGAACTTATGCTTTCTGCGGGAGGGTCTAGTTTCTGGTGGAGAGTGTGGTTTCTTGGGGCAGGTTGTGTTTTCTGGGGGAGAGTGTGGTTTTTGTGGGAGCGTGTAGTTTCTGGGGGAGTGTGTGGTTTCTAAGGGAGGGTGAGTTTTCTGGGGGAAGGGGTGGTTTCTGGGGGAGTGGGAAGATTCTGGGGGAGGGTGTGCTTTCTGGGCGAGGGAGCGGTTCCTGTGGGTTGGTGTGTTTTCTGGGGGCATGTTGTGTTTTCTGGGTGAGGGTGTGGTTTCTGGGGGTGGGTGTGGTTTCTTGGGGAAGGTTGTGGTTTCTGGGGGTGGGTGTGGTTTCTGGGGGCAACTTGTCGTTTCTTCGAGAGGGTGTACTGTCTATTGGAGAGGGTGGTTTCTGGGGCAGGTTGTGTTTTCCTCGGGAGGGTGTGGTTTCTGGGGGAGGGTTTTAGTTTCTGGGGGAGGGTGTGGTTTCAGGGGGTGGGTGTGTTTCTGGGGAAGGGTCTGGTTTCTGGAGATGGGGTAGGTTTCTGCGGGAGGGGTAGTTTTCTGGAGGAGACTGATGTTTCTGGGGGAAGGCATGGTTTCTGGGGTAGGGTGTTGTTTCTGGTGGAGGGTGTGGTTTCTGGGGTAGGGAATGGTTCCTGAGGGTGGGTTTAGTTTCTGGTGGCATGTTGTGTTTGCTGGGTGAGGGTGTGGTTTCTGGGGGAGGATGTGGTTTCTTGGGGCACGTTGTGGTTTCTGGGGGTAGGGTGTAGTTTCTGGTGGAGAGTGTGATTTCTGGGGGCAGGTTGTGTTTTCTGGGGGCAACTTGTGGGTTTCTGGAGGAGGGTGTAGTTTCTGGTGGAGAGTGTGGATTTTGGAGGGGTATGTTGTTTCTGGGGTAGAGTGTGGTATTTGGAGGAGCGTGTTGTTTCTGGGGGTGGGTGCAGTTTCTGGGGGAAGGGGTCGTTTTTGGGGAAGGGTCTGGTTTCTGGAGGAGGGTCTGGTTTCTTGTGCAGTGTGTAGTTTCTGTGGGTGGGTGTGGTTTCTGGGGGAGGGACTGGTTCCTGAGGGAGGTGTGGTTTCTGGGGGCGTGTTGTGTTTTCAGGGTGAGGATGTGGTGTCTGGGGGAGGGTGTGATTTCTGGAGGAGGGTTTGGTTTCTGGGGAAGGCTGTATTGTCTGTGGGAGGGTGTAGTTTTCTGGGGGTGGGTGTGGTTTCTGGGGGCATGTTGTGTTTTCTGGGGAGGGTGTGGTTTCTGGGGGAGGGTGTGGTTTCTTGGGGCAGGTTGTGTTTTCTGGGGGAGGGTGTGGTTTCTGGAGGTGGGTGTGGTTTCTGGGGGCAACTTGTGGTTTCTTGGGGAGGCTGTACTTTCTGGTGGAGAGTGTGGTTTCTGGGGACAGGTGTTGTCTTCGGAGGGTGTGGTTTTCTTGGTGAGGGTAAGATTTCTGAGGGAGGGTGTGTGTTCTGGGGGTGTGAGTGGTTTCTCGGGGAGGGTATGGTTTCTGGGGGGGGTGTGGTTTCTGGGGCAGGGCGTTGTTTCTTGGTGAGGCTGTGGGTTCTGTGGAAGGGTGTAGTTTCTGGGGATTGGTGTGGTTTCTGTGGTAGGGAGTGTTTTCTGGGGATGGGTGTGGTTTCTGGGGGAGGGTTGTGGTTTCTGGGGTAGGGTGTGGTTTCTGGGGGAGCGTGTGGTTTCTTGTGAAAGATTGTGGTTTCTGTTGGATGGTGTTTTTTCTGGGAGCAGGTTGTTTTTTTTGGGCATGGGTGTGGCTTCTGGGGGAGGACATTGTTTCTTGGGAAAGTGTTGTATATGGGGAGGGTGTGGTTTCTGGGGGTGGGTGTGGTTTCTGGGAGAGGGTGTGGTTTCTGGGAGAGGGTGTGGTTTCTGGGGGTGGGTGTGGTTTCTGGGGGAGGGTGTGGTTTCTGGGGGAGGGTGTGGTTTCTTGGGGCAGGTTGTGGTTTCTGGGGGAGGGTGTGGTTTCTGGGAGAGGGTGTGGTTTCTGGGGGTGGGTGTGGTTTCTGGGGGAGGGTGTGGTTTCTGGGGGAGGGTGTGGTTTCTGGGGGTGGGTGTGGTTTCTGGGGGAGGGTGTGGTTTCTGGGGGAGTGTGTGGTTTCTGGGGGTGGGTGTGGTTTCTTGGTGAGGGAAAGGTTTCTGGGGACGGTGTGGTTTCTGGGGGAGAGTGCTGTTTCTGGGGGCATGTTATCGTTTCTGGGGGAGGGAGTAGTTCCTGAGGGAGTGCGTGGTATCTGGGGGTGGTTGTGGTTTCTGTGTGAGGGTGTGGTTTCTGGGGGAGGGTGTGGTTTCTTGGGGCAGGTTGTGGTTTTTGGGGGAGGGTGTGGTTTTTGTGGGAGCGTGTTGTTTCTGGGGGAGTGTGTGGTTTCTGGGGGAGGGTGTGGTTTCTGGGGGAGTGTGTGGTTTCTGGGGGAAGGGGTGGTTTCTGGGGGAGTGGGAAGATTCTGGGGGAGGGTGTGGTTTCTGGGGGAGGGAGCAGTTCCTGTGGGTTCGTGTGGTTTCTGGGGGCATGTTGTGTTTTCTGGGTGAGGGTGTGGTTTCAGGGGGAGTGAGTGGTTTCTTGGGGAAGGTTGTGGTTTCTGGTGAGGGTGTGGTTTCTGGGGGAGGGTGTGGTTTCTGGGGGCATGTTGTGTTTTCTCGGTGAGGGTGTGGTTTCTGGGGGAGGGTGTGGTTTCTTGGGGAAGGTTGTGGTTTCTGGGGGTGGGTGTGGTTTCTGGGGGCAACTTGTCGTTTCTTGGGGAGGGTGTACTGTCTGGTGGAGAGTGTTGTTTCTGGGGCCAGGTTGTGTTTTCCTCGGGAGGGTGTGGTTTCTGGGGGAGGATTTTAGTTTCTGGGGGAGGGTGTGGTTTCAGGGGGTGGTTGTGTTTCTGGGGGAGGGTCTGGTTTCTGGAGGAGGGTCTGGTTTCTTGTGCAGCGTGTAGTTTCTGTGGGTGGGTGTGGTTTCAGGGGGTGGGTGTGTTTCTGGGGGAGGGTCTGGTTTCTGGAGGAGGGTCTGGTTTCTTGTGCAGGGTGTAGTTTCTGCGGGAGGGTGTGGTTTCAGGGGGATGGTGTGTTTCTGGGGGAGGGTCTGGTTTATGGAGGAGGGTCTGGTTTCTTGTGCAGGGTGTTAGTTTTCTGTGGGTGGGTGTGGTTTCTGGGGGAGGGACTGGTTCCTGAGGGAGGGTGTGGTTTCTGGGGGCGTGTTGTGTTTTCAGGGTGAGGGTGTGGTGTCTGGGGGAGGGTGTGATTTCTGGAGGAGGGTTTGGTTTCTGGGGAAGGCTGTATTGTCTGGGGGAGGGTGCAGTTTCTGGGGGTGGGTGTGGTTTCTGGATGAGGGAGTGGTTCCTGAGGGATGGTGTGGTTTCTGGGGGCATGTGGTGTTTTCTGGGTGAGGGTGTGGTTTCTGGTGGAGGGTGTGGTTTCTAGGGGCAGGTTGTGGTTTCTGTGGGAGGGTGTGATTTCTGGTGGAGAGTGTTGTTTCTTGGGGCAGGTTGTGTTTTCTGGGAGAGAGTGTGGTTTCTAAGGGAGGGTGAGTGTTCTGGGGAAGGGGTGGTTTCTGGGGGAGTGGGAAGATTCTGGGGGAGGGTGTGGTTTCTGGGAAAGAGTGTGGTTTCTGGGGGAGGGTGTGGTTTCTGGGGGTGGGTGTGGGTTCTGGGGTAGGGTGTGGTTTCTGGGGGAGGGTGTGGTTTCTGGGGGTGGGTGTAGTTTCTGGGGGTGTTTGTGGTTTCTGGGGTGGGAGTAGTTCCTGAGGGATGGTGTGGTTTCTGGGGGCATGTTGTGTTTTCTGGGGAGGGTGTGGTTTCTGGGGGAGGGTGTGGTTTCTTGGGGCAGGTTGTGGTTTCTTGGGGAGGGTGTACTTTCTGGTGGAGAGTGTGGTTTCTGGGGGCAGGTTGTGTTTTCCTCGGGAGGGTGTGGTTTCTTGGTGAGGGTAAGGTTTCTGAGGGAGGGTGTGGGTTCTGGGGTGTGAGTGGTTTCTCGGGGAGGGTATGGTTTCTGGGGGGGGTGTGGATTCTGGGGCAGGGCGTTGTTCCTTGGCGAGGCTGTGGGTTCTGTGGAAGGGTGTAGTTTCTGGGGATGGGTGTGGTTTCTGCGGTAGGAAGTGGTTTCTGGGGCAGGGTGTGGTTTCTGGGGGAGGGTGTGTTTTCTGGGGCAGGGTGTGGTTTCTGGGGCAGGGTGTGGTATCTGGGGGGGGGATGTGGTTTCTTGTGGAAGATTGTGGTTTCTGGTGGATGGTGTTTTTTTCTGGGAGCAGGTTGCTTTTTTGGGGGTGGGTGTGGTTTCTGGAGGTCGGTGTTGTTTCTGCGGAGGGTGTTGTTTCTGGGGGAGTACGTGGTTTCTGGGGGTGGGGGTTCGTTTCTGGTGGTGGGAGTGGTTTCTGGGTTGGGTGTGGTTTCTGGGGGAGGGCGTGCTTTCTGTAGGAGGGTTTAGTGTCTGCGGGAGAGTGGTTTCTGGGGGCAGGTTGTGATTTCTGGGGGAGGGTTTTAGTTTTTGGGGGAGGGTGTGGTTTCAGGGATGGGTGTGTTTCTGGGGGAGGGTCTGGTTTCTGGGGGAGGGTGTGATTTCTGGGGGAGGGTTTGGTTTCTGGGGGTGGCTGTGGTTTCTGGGGGAGGGTGTGATTTCTGGGGGAGGCTTTGGTTTCTGTGGGAGTGTGTGGTTTCTGGAGGAGGGTGTATTGTCTGGGGGAGGGTTTGGTTTCTGGGGTAGGGTGTGTTTCTGGGGGTGAGTTTGGTTTCTGGGGGTGGCTGTGGTTTCTGGGGGTGGGTGTGGTTTCTGGGGGAGGGTGTGTTTTCTGGGGGAGGGTGTAGTTTCTGGGGGTGTGTGTGTGGTTCCTTGGGTGGGAGAGGTTCCTGAGGGATGGTGTGGTTTCTGTGGGCATGTTGTGTTTTCTGTGGGAGGGTGTGGTTTCTTGGGGCAGGTTGTGGTTTCTGGGGGTGGGTGTGGTTTCTGGGGGTGGGTGTGGTTTCTGGGGGTGGGTGTGGTTTCTGGGGGTGGGTGTGGTTTCTGGGGGCAACTTGTGGTTTCTTGGGGAGGCTGTACTTTCTGGTGGAGAGTGTGGTTTCTGGGGGCAGGTTGTGTTTTCCTCAGGAGGGTGTGTTTCTTGGTGAGGGTAAGGTTTCTGAGGGAGGGTGTGTGTTCGGGTGTGTGAGTGGTTTCTCGGGGAGGGTATGGTTTCTGGGGTGGGTGTGGTTTCTGGGGCAGGGCGTTGTTCCTTGCTGAGGCTGTCGGTTCTGTGGAAGGTTGTAGTTTCTGGGGATGGGTTGTGGTTTCTGCGGTAGGGAGTGGTTTCTGGGGTAGGGTGTGGTATCTCTGGGAGGGTGTGGTTTCTTGTGAAAGATTGTGGTTTCTGTTGGATGGTGTTTTTTCTGGGAGCAGGTTGTTTTTTTTGGGCTTGAGTGTGGTTTCTGGGGGAGGACATTGATTCTCGGGAAAGTGCTGTATATGGGGAGGTTTTGGTTTCTGAGGGAGGGTGTGGTTTCTGGGGGTGGGTGTGTTTCCTGGGGGAGGGTGTGGTTTCTGGGGGAGGACATTGTTTCTCGGGAAAGTGTTGTAAAAGGGGAGGGTGTGGTTTCTGAGGAGGCTGTGGTTTCTGGGGGAGTGTGTGCTTTCTGGGGTGGGTGTGGTTTCTGGGAGAGGGTGTGGTTTCTTGGTGAGGGAAAGGTTTCTGGGGACGGTGTGGTTTCTGGGGGAGAGTGCTGTTTCTGGGGGCATGTTATCGTTTCTGGGGGAGGGTGTGGTTTCTGGGGGTGGGTGTGGTTTCTGGGGGAGTGTGTAGTTTCTGGGGGTGGGTATGGTTTCTGGAAGAGGGAGTGGTTCCTGAGGGAGTGCGTGGTATCTGGGGGTGGTTGTGGTTTCTGTGTGAGGGTGTGGTTTCTGGGGGAGGGTGTGGTTTCTTGGGGCAGGTTGTGGTTTCTGGGGTAGGGTGTGGTTTCTGGGGGCAACTTATGCTTTCTGCGGGAGGGTGTAGTTACTGGTGGAGAGTGTGGTTTCTTGGGGCAGGTTGTGTTTTCTGGGGAAGAGTGTGGTTTTTGTGGGAGCGTGTTGTTTCTGGGGGAGTGTGTGGTTTCTGGGGGAGGGTGTGGTTTCTAAGGGAGGGTGAGTTTTCTTGGGGAAGGGGTGGTTTCTGGGGGAGTGGGAACATTCTGGGAGAGGGTGTGGTTTCTGGGGGAGGGTGTGGTTTCTGGGGAAGGGTGTGGTCTCTGGAGGAGGGTGTAGTTTCTGGGGGAGGGTGTGGTTTCTGGGGGAGGGAGTGGTTCCTGTGGGTTGGTGTGGTTTCTGGGGGCATGTTGTGTTTTCTGGGTGAGGGTGTGGTTTCTGGGGGAGGGTGTGGTTTCTTGGGGAAGGTTGTGGTTTCTGGGGGAGGGTGTGGTTTCTTGGGGAGGGTGTGGTTTCTGGTGGAGGGTGTGGTTTCTTGGGGAAGGTTGTGGTTTCTGGGGGAGGGTGTACTCTCTGGTGGAGAGTGTGGTTTCTGGGGGCAGGTTGTGTTTTCCTCGGGAGGGTGTGGTTTCTTGGTGAGTGTAAGGTTTCTGGGGGAGGGTGTGCTTTCTAGGGGCGTGTTGTGTTTTCAGGGTGAGGGTGTGGTGTCTGGGGGAGGGTGTGGTTTCTGGTGGAGAGTGTTGTTTCTTGGGGCAGGTTGTGTTTTCTGGGAGAGAGTGTGGTTTCTAATGGATGGTGAGTTTTCTGGGGGAAGGGGTGGTTTCTGGGGGAGTGGGAAGATTCTGGGGGAGGGTTTGGTGTCTGGGGAAGGCTGTATTGTCTGGGGGAGGGTGTGGTTTCTGGATGAGGGGGTAGTTTCTGGGGGTGTGTGTGGTTTCTGGGGGAGGGAGTGGTCCTGAGGGATGGTGTGGTTTCTGGGGGCATGTGGTGTTTTCTGGGTGAGGGTGTGGTTTCTGGTGGAGGGTGTGGTTTCTAGGGGCAAGTTGTGGTTTCTTGGGGAGGGTGTGATTTCTGGTGGATAGTGTTGTTTCTTGGGGCAGGTTGTGTTTTCTGGGAGAGAGTGTGGTTTCTAAGGGAGGGTGAGTTTTCTTGGGGAAGGGGTGGTTTCTGGGGGAGTGGGAAGATTCTGGGGGAGGGTGTGGTTTCTGGGAGAGGGTGTGGTTTCTGGGGGTGGGTGTGGTTTCTGGGAGAGGGTGTGGTTTCTGGGGTGGGTGTGGCTTCTGGGGGTGGGGGTGGTTTCTGGGGGAGGGTGTGGTTTCTGGGGGTGGGTGTGGTTTCTGAGGGAGGGTGTGGCTTCTTGGGGAAGGTTGTGTTTTCTGGGTGAGGGTGTGGTTTCTGGGGGTGGGTGTGGTTTCTTGGGGAAGGTTGTGGTTTCTGGGGGTGGGTGTGGTTTCTGGGGGCAACTTGTCGTTTCTTGGGGAGGGTGTACTGTCTGGTGGAGAGGGTGGTTTCTGGGGCAGGTTGTGTTTTCCTCGGGAGGGTGTGGTTTCTGGGGGAGGGTTTTAGTTTCTGGGGGAGGGTGTGGTTTCAGGGGGTGGGTGTGTTTCTGGGGATGGGTCTGGTTTCTGGAGATGGGGTAGGTTTCTGCGGGAGGGGTAGGTTTCTGGAGGAGAGTGATGTTTCTGGGGGAAGGCATGGTTTCTGGGGTAGGGTGTTGTTTCTGGTGGAGGGTGTGGTTTCTGGGGTAGGGAGTGGTTCCTGAGGGTGGGTTTAGTTTCTGGTGGCATGTTGTGTTTGCTGGGTGAGGGTGTGGTTTCTGGGGGAGGATGTGGTTTCTTGGGGCACGTTGTGGTTTCTGGGGTAGGGTGTAGTTTCTGGTGGAGAGTGTGATTTCTGGGGGCAGGTTGTGTTTTCTGGGGGCAACTTGTGGTTTCTGGAGGAGGGTGTAGTTTCTGGTGGAGAGTGTGGATTTTGGAGGGGTATGTTGTTTCTCGGGTAGAGTGTGGTTTTTGGAGGAGCGTGTTGTTTCTGGGGGTGGGTGCGGTTTCTGGGGGAAGGGGTCGTTTTTGGGGAAGGGTCTGGTTTCTGGAGGAGGGTCTGGTTTCTTGTGCAGTGTGTAGTTTCTGTGGGTGGGTGTGGTTTCTGGGGGAGGGACTGGTTCCTGAGGGAGGGTGTGGTTTCTGGGGGCGTGTTGTGTTTTCAGGGTGAGGGTGTGGTGTCTGGGGGAGGGTGTGATGTCTGGAGGAGGGTTTGGTTTCTGGGGAAGGCTGTATTGTCTGGGGGAGGGTGTAGTTTCTGGGGGTGGGTGTGGTTTCTGGATGAGGGTGTAGTTTCTGGGGGTGTGTGTGGTTTCTGGGGGAGGGAGTGGTTCCTGAGGGATGGTGTGGTTTCTGGGGGCATGTGGTGTTTTCTGGGTGAGGGTGTGGTTTCTGGTGGAGGGTGTGGTTTCTAGGGGCAGGTTGTGGTTTCTGTGGGAGGGTGTGATTTCTGGTGGAGAGTGTTGTTTCTTGGGGCAGGTTGTGTTTTCTGGGAGAGAGTGTGGTTTCTAAGGGAGGGTGAGTTTTCTGGGGAAGGGGTGGTTTCTGGGGGAGTGGGAAGATTCTGGGGGAGGGTGTGGTTTCTGGGGGAGGGTGTGGTTTCTGGGGGAGGGTGGGGTTTCTGGGGGAGGGTGTGGTTTCTGGGGGAGGGTGTGGTTTCTGGGGGTGTTTGTGGTTTCTGGGGTGGGAGTAGTTCCTGAGGGATGGTGTGGTTTCTGGGGGCATGTTGTGATTTCTTGGTGAGGGTGTGGTTTCTGGGGGCAACTTGTGGTTTCTTGGGGAGGGTGTGGTTTCTGGGGGAGGGTGTGGTTTCTTGGGGCAGGTTGTGATTTCTGGGGGAGGGTTTTAGTTTTTGGGGGAGGGTGTGGTTTCAGGGGTTGGGTGTGTTTCTGGGGGAGGGTCTGGTTTCTGGGGGAGGGTTTGGTTTCTGGGGGAGGGTGTGATTTCTGGGGGAGTGTGTGGTTTCTGGGGGAGTGTGTGGTTTCTGGGGGAGTGTGTGGTTTCTGGGAGAGTGTGTGGTTTCTGGGAGAGTGTGTGGTTTCTGGGGGAGGGTGTGATTTCTGGGGGAGGGTTTGATTTCTGGGAGAGTGTGTGGTTTCTGGGGGAGGGTGTATTGTCTGGGGGAGGGTTTGGTTTCTGGGGTAGGGTGTGTTTCTGTGGGTGAGTTTGGTTTCTGGGGGTGGCTGTGGTTTCTGGGGGTGTGTGTGGTTTCTGGGGGAGGGTGTGGTTTCTGGGGGAGGGTGTGGTTTCTGGGGGAGGGTGTCATTTCTGGGGGTGTGTGTGGTTTCTGGGGTGGGAGTGGTTCCTGAGCGATGGTGTGGTTTCTGGGGGCATGTTGTGTTTTCTGGGGGAGGGTGTGGTTTCTTGGGGCACGTTGTGGTTTCAGGGGGTGGGTGTGGTTTCTGGAGGTGGGTGTGGTCTCTGGGGGCAACTTGTGGTTTCTTGGGGAGGCTGTACTTTCTGGTGGAGAGTGTGGTTTCTGGGGGCAGGTTGTGTTGTCTTCGGGAGGGTGTGGTTTCTTGGTGAGGGTAAGATTTCTGAGGGAGGGTGTGCGTTCTGGGGGTGTGAGTGGTTTCTCGGGGAGGGTATGGTTTCTGGGGGGGGTGTGGTTTCTGGGGCAGGGCGTTGTTTCTTGGTGAGGCTGTGGGTTCTGTGGAAGGGTGTAGTTTCTGGGGATGGGTGTGGTTTCTGCGGTAGGGAGTGTTTTCTGGGGTAGGGTGTGGTTTCTGGGGGAGCGTGTGGTTTCTTGTGAAAGATTGTGGTTTCTGTTGGATGGTGTTTTTTCTGGGAGCAGGTTGTTTTTTTTGGGCGTGGGTGTGGCTTCTGGGGGAGGACATTGTTTCTCGGGAAAGTGTTGTATATGGGGAGGGTGTGGTTTCTGGGGGTGGGTGTGGTTTCTGGGAGAGGGTGTGGTTTCTGGGGGTGGGTGTGGTTTCTGGGGGAGGGTGTGGTTTCTGGGGGAGGGTGTGGTTTCTTGGGGCAGGTTGTGGTTTCTGGGGGAGGGTGTGGTTTCTGGGAGAGGGTGTGGTTTCTGGGGGAGGGTGTGGTTTCTGGGGGAGGGTGTGGTTTCTGGGAGAGGGTGTGGTTTCTGGGGCAGTGTGTGGTTTCTGGGGGTGGGTGTGGTTTCTTGGGGCAGGTTGTGGTTTCTGGGGGAGGGTGTGGTTTCTGGGGGAGGGTGTGGTTTCTGGGAGAGGGTGTGGTTTCTGGGGCAGTGTGTGGTTTCTGGGGGTGGGTGTGGTTTCTTGGGGCAGGTTGTGGTTTCTGGGAGAGGGTGTGGTTTCTGGGGGATGGTGTGGTTTCTGGGGGAGTGTGTGGTTTCTGGGGGTGGGTGTGGTTTCTTGGTGAGGGAAAGGTTTCTGGGGACGGTGTGGTTTCTGGGGGAGAGTGTTGTTTCTGGTGGCATGTTATCGTTTCTGGGGGAGGGAGTAGTTCCTGAGGGAGTGCGTGGTATCTGGGGGTGGTTGTGGTTTCTGTGTGAGGGTGTGGTTTCTGGGGGAAGGTGTGGTTTCTTGGGGCAGGTTGTGGTTTTTGGGGGAGGGTGTGGTTTCTGGGGGCAACTTATGCTTTCTGCGGGAGGGTGTAGTTTCTGGTGGAGAGTGTGGTTTCTTGGGGCAGGTTGTGTTTTCTGGGGGAGAGTGTGGTTTTTGTGGGAGCGTGTTGTTTCTGGGGGAGTGTGTGGTTTCTGGGGGAGGGTGTGGTTTCTAAAGGAGGGTGAGTTTTCTGGGGGAAGGGGTGGTTTCTGGGGGAGTGGGAAGATTCTGGGGGAGGGTGTGGTTTCTGGGGGCATGTTGTGTTTTCTGGGTGAGGGTGTGGTTTCTGGGGGAGTGAGTGGTTTCTTGGGGAAGGTTGTGGTTTCTGGGTGAGGGTGTGGTTTCTGGGGGAGGGTGTGGTTTCTGGGGGCATGTTGTGTTTTCTCGGTGAGGGTGTGGTTTCTGGGGGAGGGTGTGGTTTCTTGGGGAAGGTTGTGGTTTCTGGGGGTGGGTGTGGTTTCTGGGGGCAACTTGTCGTTTCTTGGGGAGGGTGTACTGTCTGGTGGAGAGTGTGGTTTCTGGGGGCAGGTTGTGTTTTCCTCGGGAGGGTGTGGTTTCTGGGGGAGGATTTTAGTTTCTGGGGGAGGGTGTGGTTTCAGGGGGTGGGTGTGTTTCTGGGGGAGGGTCTGGTTTCTGGAGGAGGGTCTGGTTTCTTGTGCAGCGTGTAGTTTCTGTGGGTGGGTGTGGTTTCAGGGGGTGGGTATGTTTCTAGGGGAGGGTCTGGTTTCTGGAGGAGGGTCTGGTTTCTTGTGCAGGGTGTAGTTTCTGCGGGAGGGTGTGGTTTCAGGGGGTTGGTGTGTTTCTGGGGGAGGGTCTGGTTTCTGGAGGAGGGTCTGGTTTCTTGTGCAGGGTGTAGTTTCTGTGGGTGGGTGTGGTTTCTGGGGGAGGGACTGGTTCCTGAGGGAGGATGTGGTTTCTGGGGGCGTGTTGTGTTTTCAGGGTGAGGGTGTGGTTTCTGGGGGTGGGTGTGGTTTCTGGAGGAGGGTTTGGTTTCTGGGGAAGGCTGTATTGTCTGGGGGAGGGTGTAGTTTCTGGGGGTGGGTGTGGTTTCTGGATGAGGGTGTAATTTCTGGGGGTGTGTGTGGTTTCTGGGGGAGGGAGTGGTTTCTAGGGGCAGGTTGTGGTTTCTGTGGGAGGGTGTGATTTCTGGTGGAGAGTGTTGTTTCTTGGGGCAGGTTGTGTTTTCTGGGAGAGAGTGTGGTTTCTAAGGGAGGGTGAGTGTTCTGGGGAAGGGGTGGTTTCTGGGGGAGTGGGAAGATTCTGGGGGAGGGTGTGGTTTCTGGGGGAGTGTGTGGTTTCTGGGGGAGGGTGTGGTTTCTGGGAAAGGGTGTGGTTTCTGGGGGAGGGTGTGGTTTCTGGGGGTGGGTGTGGGTTCTGGGGTAGGGTGTTGTTTCTGGGGGAGGGTGTGGTTTCTGGGGGTGCGTGTAGTTTCTGGGGGTGTTTGTGGTTTCTGCGGTGGGAGTAGTTCCTGAGGGATGGTGTGGTTTCTGGGGGCATGTTGTGTTTTCTTGGTGAGGGTGTGGTTTCTGGGGGCAACTTGTGGTTTCTTGGGGAGGGTGTGGTTTCTGGGGGCGGGTGTGGTTTCTTGGGGCAGGTTGTGGTTTCTTGGGGAGGGTGTACTTTCTGGTGGAGAGTGTGGTTTCTGGGGGCAGGTTGTGTTTTCCTCGGGAGGGTGTGGTTTCTTGGTGAGGGTAAGGTTTCTGAGGGAGGGTGTGGGTTCTGGGGTGTGAGTGGTTTCTCGGGGAGGGTATGGTTTCTGGGGGGGGTGTGGATTCTGGGGCAGGGCGTTGTTCCTTGGCGAGGCTGTGGGTTCTGTGGAAGGGTGTAGTTTCTGGGGATGGGTGTGGTTTCTGCGGTAGGAAGTGGTTTCTGGGGCAGGGTGTGGTATCTGGGGGAGGGTGTGTTTTCTGGGGGAGGGTGTGGTTTCTGGGGCAGGGTGTGGTATCTGGGGGGGGATGTGGTTTCTTGTGGAAGATTGTGGTTTCTGGTGGATGGTGTTTTTTTCTGGGAGCAGGTTGCTTTTTTGGGGGTGGGTGTGGTTTCTGGGGGTCGGTGTTGTTTCTGCGGGAGGGTGTTGTTTCTGGGGGAGTATGTGGTTTCTGGGGGTAGGGGTTCGTTTCTGGTGGTGGGAGTGGTTTCTGGGTTGGGTGTGGTTTCTGGGGTGGGTGTGGTTTCTGGGGGAGGGCGTGCTTTCTGTAGGAGGGTTTAGTGTCTGCGGGAGAGTGGTTTCTGGGGGCAGGTTGTGATTTCTGGGGGAGGGTTTTAGTTTTTGGGGGAGGGTGTGGTTTCAGGGGATGGGTGTGTTTCTGGGGGAGGGTCTGGTTTCTGGGGGAGGGTGTGATTTCTGGGGGAGGGTTTGGTTTCTGGGGGAGTGTGTGGTTTCTGGGGGAGGCTTTGGTTTCTGGGGGAGTGTGTGGTTTCTGGGGGAGGCTTTGGTTTCTGGGAGAGTGTGTGGTTTCTGGAGGAGGGTGTATTGTCTGGGGGAGGGTTTGGATTCTGGGGTAGGGTGTGTTTCTGGGGGTGAGTTTGGTTTCTGGGGGTGGCTGTGGTTTCTGGGGGTGTGTGTGGTTTCTGGGGAGGGTGTGGTTTCTGGGGGAGGGTGTCGTTTCTGGGGGAGGCTTTGGTTTCTGGGGGAGTGTGTGGTTTCTGGGGGAGGGTTTGGTTTCTGTGGGAGTGTGTGGTTTCTGGAGGAGGGTGTATTGTCTGGGGGAGGGTTTGGATTCTGGGGTAGGGTGTGTTTCTGGGGGTGAGTTTGGTTTCTGGGGGTGGCTGTGGTTTCTGGGGGTGGGGGTGGTTCCTGGGGGAGGGTGTGTTTTCTGGGGGAGGGTGTCGTTTCTGGGGGTGTGTGTGGTTTCTTGGGTGGGAGAGGTTCCTGAGGGATGGTGTGGTTTCTGGGGGCATGTTGTGTTTTCTGTGGGAGGGTGTGGTTTCTTGGGGCAGGTTGTGGTTTCTGGGGGTGGGTGTGGTTTCTGGGGGTGGGTGTGGTTTCTGGGGGTGGGTGTGGTTTCTGGGGGCAACTTGTGGTTTCTTGGGGAGGCTGTACTTTCTGGTGGAGAGTGTGGTTTCTGGGGGCAGGTTGTGTTTTCCTCAGGAGGGTGTGTTTTCTTGGTGAGGGTAAGGTTTCTGAGGGAGGGTGTGTGTTCCGGGGTGTGAGTGGTTTCTCGGGGAGGGTATGGTTTCTGGGGTGGGTGTGGTTTCTGGGGCAGGGCGTTGTTCCTTGCTGAGGCTGTCGGTTCTGTGGAAGGGTGTAGTTTCTGGGGATTGGTGTGGTTTCTGCGGTAGGGAGTGGTTTCTGGGGCAGGGTGTGGTATCTCTGGGAGGGTGTGGTTTCTTGTGAAAGATTGTGGTTTCTGTTGGATGGTGTTTTTTCTGGGAGCAGGTTGTTTTTTTGGGCTTGAGTGTGGTTTCTGGGGGAGGACATTGATTCTCAGGAAAGTGCTGTATATGGGGAGGGTGTGGTTTCTGGGGGAGGGTTTGGTTTCTGAGGAGGCTGTGGTTTCTGGGGGAGGGTGTGGTTTCTGGGGGAGGGTGTGGTTTCTGAGGGTGGGTGTGGTTTCTGGGAGAGGGTGTGGTTTCTTGGTGAGGGAAAGGTTTCTGGGGACGGTGTGGTTTCTGGGGGAGAGTGCTGTTTCTGGGGGCATGTTATCGTTTCTGGGGTAGGGTGTGGTTTCTGGGGGTGGGTGTGGTTTCTGGGGGAGGGTGTAGTTTCTGGGGGAGGGTGTGGTTTCTGGGGCAGTGTGTGGTTTCTGGGGGAGGGTGTGGTTTCTGGGGCAGTGTGTGGTTTCTGGGGGAGGGTGTGGTTTCTGGGGGAGGGTGTGGTTTCTGGGGCAGTGTGTGGTTTCTGGGGGAGGGTGTGGTTTCTTGGGGCAGGTTGTGGTTTCTGGGGGAGGGTGTGGTTTCTGGGGGCAACTTGTGTTTTCTTGGGGAGGGTGTACTTTCTTTTGGAGAGTGTGGTTTCTGGGGGAGGGTGTTGTTTCTGCAGGTGGGTGTGGTTTCTTGGTGAAGGTAAGGTTTCTGAGGGAGGGTGTAGGTTCTGGGGGTGTGTGTGGTTTCTCAGGGAGGGAATGGTTTTTGGGGTCGGCATGGTTTCTGGGGCAGGGCGTTGTTTCTTGGCGAGGGTGTGGGTTCTGGGGGAGGGCGTTGTTTCTTGGTGAGGCTGTCGGTTCTGTGGAAGGGAGTAGTTTCTGGGGATGGGTGTGGTTTCTGCGGTAGGGAGTGGTTTCTGGGGTAGGGTGTGGTATCTCTGGGAGGGTGTGGTTTCTTGTGAAAGATTGTGGTTTCTGTTGGATGGTGTTTTTTCTGGGAGCAGGTTGTTTTTTGGGGCGTGGGTGTGGTTTCTGGGGGAGGACATTGATTCTCGGGAAAGTGTTGTAAAAGGGGAGGGTGTGGTTTCTGAGGAGGCTGTGGTTTCTGGGGGAGTGTGTGCTTTCTGGGGGAGGGTGTGGTATCTGGGGGTGGGTGTGGTTTCTGGGGGAGGGTGTGGTTTCTGGGGGTGGGTGTGGTTTCTGGGAGAGGGTGTGGTTTCTTGGTGAGGGAAAGGTTTCTGGGGACGGTGTGGTTTCTGGGGGAGAGTGCTGTTTCTGGGGGCATGTTATCGTTTCTGGGGGAGGGTGTGGTTTCTGGGGTGGGTGTGGTTTCTGGGGTGGGTGTGGTTTCTGGGGAGGGTGTGGTATCTGGGGTAGGGTGTGGTTTCTGGGGGTGGGTGTGGTTTCTGGGTGAGGCTGTAGTTTCTGCGGGTGGGTGTGGTTTCTGGAAGAGGGAGTGGTTCCTGAGGGAGTGCGTGGTATCTGGGGGTGGTTGTGGTTTCTGTGTGAGGGTGTGGTTTCTGGGGCAGGTTGTGGTTTCTGGGGGAGGGTGTGGTTTCTGGAAGAGTGGGAACATTCTGGGGGAGGGAGTGGTTCCTGTGGGTTGGTGTGGTTTCTGGGGGCATGTTGTGTTTTCTGGGTGAGGGTGTGGTTTCTGGGGGAGGGTGTGGATTCTTGGGGAATGTTGTGGTTTCTGGGGGTGGCTGTGGTTTCTGGGGGCAACTTGTGGTTTCTTGGGGAGGGTGTAGTTTCTTGGGGCAGGTTGTGGTTTCTTGGGGAGGGTGTACTCTCTGGTGGAGAGTGTGGTTTCTGGGGGCAGGTTGTGTTTTCCACGGGAGGGTGTGGTTTCTTGGTGAGGGTAAGGTTTCTGAGGGAGGGAGTGGGTTCTGGGGTGTGAGTGGTTTCTCGGGGAGGGTATGGTTTCTGGGGTGGGTGTGGTTTCTGGGGCAGGGCGTTGTTCCTTGGCGAGGCTGTGGGTGCTGTGGAAGGGTGTAGTTTCTGGGGATGGGTGTGGTTTCTGCGGTAGGGAGTGTATTCTGGGGCAGGGTGTGGTATCTGGGGGAGGGTGTGGTTTCTGGGGGAGGGTGTGTTTTCTGGGGGAGGGTGTGGTTTCTGGGGCAGGGTGTGGTATCTGGGGGAGGGTGTGGTTTCTGGGGTAGGGTGTGGTTTCTGGGGCAGGGTGTGGTATCTGGGGGAGGGTGTGGTTTCTTGTGGAAGATTGTGGGTTCTGGTGGATGCTGTTTTTTCTGGGAGCAGGTTGTTTTTTTGGGGGTGGGTGTGGTTTCTGGGGGTCGGTGTTGTTTCTGCGGGAGGGTGTTCTTTCTGGGGGAGTGTGTGGTTTCTGGGGGTGGGGGTTCGTTTCTGTTGGTGGGAGTGGTTTCTGGGGTGGGTGTGGTTTCTGGGGGAGGGCGTGCTTTCTGTGGGAGGTTTTAGTGTCTGCGCAAAAGTGGTTTCTGGGGGCAGGTTGTGATTTCCGGGGGAGGGTTTTAATTTTTGGGGAGGGTGTGGTTTCTGGGGGTGGGTGTGGTTTCTGGGGGTGGGTGTGGTTTCTGGGGGAGGGTCTGGTTTCTGGAGGAGGGTTGTGGTTTCTGGAGGAGGGTTAAGTTTCTGTGGGAGGGTGTGGTTTCTGGGGGAGGGAGTGGTTTCTGGGTGAGGGTGTGGTTTCTGGGGGAGGGTGTAGTTTCTTGGGGCAGGGTGTGGTTTCTGGGGGAGGGTGTGGTTTCTGGGGCAGGGTGTGGTTTCTGAGGGAGGGTGTGGTTTCTGGGGGAGGGTGTGGTTTCTTGGGGCAGGTTGTGGTTTCTGGGGGAGGGTGTGGTTTCTGGGGGCAACTTGTGTTTTCTTGGGGAGGGTGTACTTTCTTTTGGAGAGTGTGGTTTCTGGGGGAGGGTGTTGTTTCTGCAGGTGGGTGTGGTTTCTTGGTGAAGGTAAGGTTTCTGAGGGAGGGTGTAGGTGCTGGGGGTGTGTGTGGTTTCTCAGGGAGGGAATGGTTTTTGGGGTCGGCATGGTTTCTGGGGCAAGGCGTTGTTTCTTGGCGAGGGTGTGGGTTCTGGGGGAGGGTGTAGTTTCTGGGGGTGGGTGCGGTTTATGGGGGTCGGTCTGGTTTCTGCGGAGGGTGTTCTTTCTGGGGGTGGGTGTGGTTTCACGGGGAGGGTGTGGTTTCACGGGGAGGGTGTGGTTTCTAGGGGTGGGGGTGATTTCTTGTGGTGGGATTGGTTTCTGGGGGAGGGGAGGGTTTCAGGGGGAGGGCTTGCTTTCTGTGGGAGTGTGTATTGTCTGTGGGAGAGTGTGCTTTCTGGGGGAAGATTGTCGTTTCTTGGGGCAGGTTGTCTTTTCTGGGGGAAAGTGGTTTCTGGAGGAGTGTGTGGTTTCTAGGGGCGGCTGAGATTTCTGGGGGAGGGTGTGGGTTCTTGGGGCAGGTTGTGGTTTCTGGGGGTGGGTGTTGTTTCTGGGCAGGTTGTGCTTTCTGGGGGAAAGTGGTTTCTGGAGGAGTGTGTAGTTTCTGGGGTAAGGTGTGGTTTCTAGGGGAGGCGGAGATTTCTGGGGGAGGGTGTGGGTTCTTGGGGCAGGTTGTGTTTTCTGGGGGAAAGTGGTTTCTGGAGGAGTGTGTAGTTTCTGGGTAAGGTGTGGTTTCTAGGGGAGGCGGAGATTTCTGGGGGAGGGTGTGGGTTCTTGGGGCAGGTTGTGTTTTCTGGGGGAAAGTGGTTTCTGGAGGAGTGTGTAGTTTCTGGGGTAAGGTGTGGTTTCTAGGGGAGGCGGAGATTTCTGGGGGAGGGTGTGGGTTCTTGGATCAGATTGTGGTTTCTGGGGGTGGGTATGTTCTCTGTGTAAGGATGTGGTTTCTGGGGGAGGGTGTGGTTTCTTGTGGCAGGTTGTAGTTTATGGGGGAGGGTGTGGTTTCTGGGGGCAACTTGTGTTTTCTTGGGGAGGGTGAGGTTTCTGGGGGAGGGCATGATTTCTTGGGGCAGGTTGTGGTTTCTGGGGGAGGGTGTGGTTTCTGGGGGCAACTTGTGGTTTCTTGGGGAGGGTGTACTCTCTGGTGGAGAGTGTGGTTTCTGGGGGCAGGTTGTGTTTTCCTCGGGAGGGTGTGGTTTCTTGGTGAGGGTAAGGTTTCTGAGGGAGGGTGTGGGTTCTGGGGTGTGAGTGGTTTCTCGGGGAGGGTATGGTTTCTGGGGCAGGGCGTTGTTCCTTGGCGAGGCTGTGGGTTCTGTGGAAGGGAGTATTTTCTGGGGATGGGTGTGGTTTCTGCGGTAGGGAGTGTATTCTGGGGCAGGGTGTGGTATTTGGGGGAGGGTGTGGTTTCTGGGGTTGGTGTGGTTTCTGGGGGAGGGTGTGGTTTCTGGGGCAGGGTGTGGTATCTGTGGGAGGGTGTGATTTCTTGTGGAAGATTGTGGGTTCTGGTGGATGGTGTTTTTTCTGGGAGCAGGTTGTTTTTTTGGGGGTGGGTGTGGTTTCTGGGGGTCGTTGTTGTTTCTGCGGGAGGGTGTCCTTTCTGGGGGAGCGTGTGGTTTCTGGGGGTGGGGGTTCGTTTCTGGTGGTGGGAGTGGTTTCTGGGGTGGGTGTGGTTTCTGGGGGAGGGCGTGCTTTCTGTGGGAGGGTTTTAGTTTTTGGGGAGGGTGTGGTTTCTGGGGGTGGGTGTGGTTTCTGGGGGAGGGTCTGGTTTCTGGAGGAGGGTTACGTTTCTGTGAGAGAGTGTGGTTTCTGGGGGTGGGAGTGGTTCCTGAGGGATGGTGTGGTTTCTGGGGGCATGTGGTGTTTTCTGGGTGAGGGTGTGGTTTCTGGGGCAGTGTGTGGTTTCTGGGGGAGGGTGTGGTTTCTGGGGCAGTGTGTGGTTTCTGGGGGAGGGCGTGGTTTCTTGGGGCAGGTTGTGGTTTCTGGGGGAGGGTGTGGTTTCTGGGGGCAACTTGTGTTTTCTTGGGGAGGGTGTACTTTCTTTTGGAGAGTGTGGTTTCTGGGGGAGGGTGTTGTTTCTGCAGGTGGGTGTGGTTTCTTGGTGAAGGTAAGGTTTCTGAGGGAGGGTGTAGGTTCTGGGGGTGTGTGTGGTTTCTCAGGGAGGGAATGGTTTTTGGGGTCGGCATGGTTTCTGGGGCAGGGCGTTGTTTCTTGGCGAGGGTGTGGGTTCTGGGGGAGGGCGTTGTTTCTTGGTGAGGCTGTCGGTTCTGTGGAAGGGAGTAGTTTCTGGGGATGGGTGTGGTTTCTGCGGAAGGGTGTGGTTTCTGGGGTAGGGTGTGGTATCTCTGGGAGGGTGTGGTTTCTTGTGAAAGATTGTGGTTTCTGTTGGATGGTGTTTTTTCTGGGAGCAGGTTGTTTTTTGGGGCGTGGGTGTGGTTTCTGGGGGAGGACATTGATTCTCGGGAAAGTGTTGTATATGGGGAGGGTTTGGTTTCTGAGGAGGCTGTGGTTTCTGGGGGAGGGTGTGGTTTCTGGGGGAGGGTGTGGTTTCTGGGAGAGGGTGTGGTTTCTGAGGAGGCTGTGGTTTCTGGGGGAGGGTGTGGTTTCTGGGGGAGGGTGTGGTTTCTGGGGGAGGGTGTGGTTTCTGGGAGAGGGTGTGGTTTCTGGGGGAAGGTGTGGTATCTGGGGGTGGGTGTGGTTTCTGGGGGAGGGTGTGGTTTCTGGGGGTGGGTGTGGTTTCTGGGGGTGGGTGTGGTTTCTTGGTGAGGGAAAGGTTTCTGGGGACGGTGTGGTTTCTGGGGGAGAGTGCTGTTTCTGGGGGCATGTTATCGTTTCTGGGGGAGGGTGTGGTTTCTGGGGTAGGGTGTGGTTTCTGGGGGTGGGTGTGGTTTCTGGGTGAGGCTGTAGTTTCTGCGGGTGGGTGTGGTTTCTGGAAGAGGGAGTGGTTCCTGAGGGAGTGCGTGGTATCTGGGGGTGGTTGTGGTTTCTGTGTGAGGGTGTGGTTTCTGGGGCAGGTTGTGGTTTCTGGGGGAGGGTGTGGTTTCTGGAAGAGTGGGAACATTCTGGGGGAGGGTCTGGTTCCTGTGGGTTGGTGTGGTTTCTGGGGGCATGTTGTGTTTTCTGGGTGAGGGTGTGGTTTCTGGGGGAGGGTGTGGATTCTTGGGGAATGTTGTGGTTTCTGGGGGTGGCTGTGGTTTCTGGGGGCAACTTGTGGTTTCTTGGGGAGGGTGTACTCTCTGGTGGAGAGTGTGGTTTCTGGGGGCAGGTTGTGTTTTCCTCGGGAGGGTGTGGTTTCTTGGTGAGGGTAAGGTTTCTGAGGGAGGGAGTGGGTTCTGGGGTGTGAGTGGTTTCTCGGGGAGGGTATGGTTTCTGGGGTGGGTGTGGTTTCTGGGGCAGGGCGTTGTTCCTTGGCGAGGCTGTGGGTTCTGTGGAAGGGTGTAGTTTCTGGGGATGGGTGTGGTTTCTGCGGTAGGGAGTGTATTCTGGGGCAGGGTGTGGTATCTGGGGGAGGGTGTGGTTTCTGGGGGAGGGTGTGTTTTCTGGGGGAGGGTGTGGTTTCTGGGGCAGGGTGTGGTATCTGGGGGAGGGTGTGGTTTCTGGGGGAGGGTGTGTTTTCTGGGGGAGGGTGTGGTTTCTGGGGCAGGGTGTGGTATCTGGGGGAGGGTGTGGTTTCTTGTGGAAGATTGTGGGTTCTGGTGGATGCTGTTTTTTCTGGGAGCAGGTTGTTTTTTTGGGGGTGGGTGTGGTTTCTGGGGGTCGGTGTTGTTTCTGCGGGAGGGTGTTCTTTCTGGGGGAGTGTGTGGTTTCTGGGGGTGGGGGTTCGTTTCTGTTGGTGGGAGTGGTTTCTGGGGTGGGTGTGGTTTCTGGGGTGGGTGTGGTTTCTGGGGGAGGGCGTGCTTTCTGTGGGAGGTTTTAGTGTCTGCGCAAAAGTGGTTTCTGGGGGCAGGTTGTGATTTCCGGGGGAGGGTTTTAATTTTTGGGGAGGGTGTGGTTTCTGGGGGTGGGTGTGGTTTCTGGGGGAGGGTCTGGTTTCTGGAGGAGGGTTAAGTTTCTGTGGGAGGGTGTGGTTTCTGGGGGAGGGAGTGGTTCCTGAGGGATGATGTGGTTTCTGGGGGCATGTGGTGTTTTCTGGGTGAGGGTGTGGTTTCTGGGGGAGGGTGTGGTTTCTGGGGGAGGGTGTGGTTTCTGGGGGAGGGTGTAGTTTCTTGGGGCAGGGTGTGGTTTCTGGGGCAGGGTGTGGTTTCTGAGGGAGGGTGTGGTTTCTGAGGGAGGGTGTGGTTTCTTGGGGCAGGTTGTGGTTTCTGGGGGAGGGTGTGGTTTCTGGGGGCAACTTGTGTTTTCTTGGGGAGGGTGTACTTTCTTTTGGAGAGTGTGGTTTCTGGGGGAGGGTGTTGTTTCTGCAGGTGGGTGTGGTTTCTTGGTGCAGGTAAGGTTTCTGAGGGAGGGTGTAGGTGCTGGGGGTGTGTGTGGTTTCTCAGGGAGGGAATGGTTTTTGGGGTCGGCATGGTTTCTGGGGCAGGGCATTGTTTCTTGGCGAGGGTGTGGGTTCTGGGGGAGGGTGTAGTTTCTGGGGGTGGGTGCGGTTTATGGGGGTCGGTCTGGTTTCTGCGGAGGGTGTTCTTTCTGGGGGTGGGTGTGGTTTCACGGGGAGGGTGTGGTTTCACGGGGAGGGTGTGGTTTCTAGGGGTGGGGGTGATTTCTTGTGGTGGGATTGGTTTCTGGGGGATGGGAGGGTTTCAGGGGGAGGGCTTGCTTTCTGTGGGAGTGTGTATTGTCTGTGGGAGAGTGTGCTTTCTGGGGGAAGATTGTCGTTTCTTGGGGCAGGTTGTCTTTTCTGGGGGAAAGTGGTTTCTGGAGGAGTGTGTGGTTTCTAGGGGCGGCTGAGATTTCTGGGGGAGGGTGTGGGTTCTTGGGGCAGGTTGTGGTTTCTGGGGGTGGGTGTTGTTTCTGGGCAGGTTGTGCTTTCTGGGGGAAAGTGGTTTCTGGAGGAGTGTGTAGTTTCTGGGGTAAGGTGTGGTTTCTAGGGGAGGCGGAGATTTCTGGGGGAGGGTGTGGGTTCTTGGGGCAGGTTGTGTTTTCTGGGGGAAAGTGGTTTCTGGAGGAGTGTGTAGTTTCTGGGGTAAGGTGTGGTTTCTAGGGGAGGCGGAGATTTCTGGGGGAGGGTGTGGGTTCTTGGATCAGATTGTGGTTTCTGGGGGTGGGTATGTTTTCTGTGTAAGGATGTGGTTTCTGGGGGAGGGTGTGGTTTCTTGTGGCAGGTTGTAGTTTATGGGGGAGGGTGTGGTTTCTGGGGGCAACTTGTGTTTTCTTGGGGAGGGTGAGGTTTCTGGGGGAGGGCATGATTTCTTGGGGCAGGTTGTGGTTTCTGGGGGAGGGTGTGGTTTCTGGGGGAGGGCGTGGTTTCTTGGGGAGGGTGTACTTTCTTTTGGATAGTGTGGTTTCTTGTGGCAGGTTGTGTTTTCTGCAGGTGGGTGTGGTTTCTTGGTGAAGGTAAGGTTTCTGAAGGAGGGTTTGGGTTCTGGGGGTGTGTGTGGTTTCTCAGTGAGGGTATGGTTTCTGGGGTGGGTGTGGTTTCTGGGGCAGGGCGTTGTTCCTTGGCGAGGCTGTGGGTTCTGTGGAAGGGTGTAGTTTCTGGGGATGGGTGTGGTTTCTGCGGTAGGGAGTGTATTCTGGGGCAGGGTGTGGTATCTGGGGGAGGGTGTGGTTTCTGGGGGAGGGTGTGTTTTCTGGGGGAGGGTGTGGTTTCTGGGGCAGGGTGTGGTATCTGGGGGAGGGTGTGGTTTCTGGGGGAGGGTGTGTTTTCTGGGGGAGGGTGTGGTTTCTGGGGCAGGGTGTGGTATCTGGGGGAGGGTGTGGTTTCTTGTGGAAGATTGTGGGTTCTGGTGGATGCTGTTTTTTCTGGGAGCAGGTTGTTTTTTTGGGGGTGGGTGTGGTTTCTGGGGGTCGGTGTTGTTTCTGCGGGAGGGTGTTCTTTCTGGGGGAGTATGTGGTTTCTGGGGGTGGGGGTTCGTTTCTGTTGGTGGGAGTGGTTTCTGGGGTGGGTGTGGTTTCTGGGGGAGGGCGTGCTTTCTGTGGGAGGTTTTAGTGTCTGCGCAAAAGTGGTTTCTGGGGGCAGGTTGTGATTTCCGGGGGAGGGTTTTAATTTTTGGGGAGGGTGTGGTTTCTGGGGGTGGGTGTGGTTTCTGGGGGAGGGTTAAGTTTCTGTGGGAGGGTGTGGTTTCTGGGGGAGGGAGTGGTTTCTGGGGAAGGCTGTATTGTCTGGGGGTGTGTGTGGTTTCTGGGGGAGGGAGTGGTTCCTGAGGGATGATGTGGTTTCTGGGGGCATGTGGTGTTTTCTGGGTGAGGGTGTGGTTTCTGGGGGAGGGTGTGGTTTCTGGGGGAGGGTGTGGTTTCTGGGGGAGGGTGTAGTTTCTTGGGGCAGGGTGTGGTTTCTGGGGGAGGGTGTGGTTTCTGGGGCAGGGTGTGGTTTCTGAGGGAGGTTGTGGTTTCTGGGGGAGGGTGTGGTTTCTGGGGCAGGGTGTGGTTTCTGGGGCAGGGTGTGGTTTCTGGGGCAGGGTGTGGTTTCTGAGGGAGGGTGTGGTTTCTTGGGGCAGGTTGTGGTTTCTGGGGGAGGGTGTGGTTTCTGGGGGCAACTTGTGTTTTCTTGGGGAGGGTGTACTTTCTTTTGGAGAGTGTGGTTTCTGGGGGAGGGTGTGGTTTCTGCAGGTGGGTGTGGTTTCTTGGTGAAGGTAAGGTTTCTGAGGGAGGGTGTAGGTGCTGGGGGTGTGTGTGGTTTCTCAGGGAGGGAATGGTTTTTGGGGTCGGCATGGTTTCTGGGGCAGGGCATTGTTTCTTGGCGAGGGTGTGGGTTCTGGGGGAGGGTGTAGTTTCTGGGGGTGGGTGCGGTTTATGGGGGTCGGTCTGGTTTCTGCGGAGGGTGTTCTTTCTGGGGGTGGGTGTGGTTTCACGGGGAGGGTGTGGTTTCACGGGGAGGGTGTGGTTTCTAGGGGTGGGGGTGATTTCTTGTGGTGGGATTGGTTTCTGGGGGATGGGAGGGTTTCAGGGGGAGGGCTTGCTTTCTGTGGGAGTGTGTATTGTCTGTGGGAGAGTGTGCTTTCTGGGGGAAGATTGTCGTTTCTTGGGGCAGGTTGTCTTTTCTGGGGGAAAGTGGTTTCTGGAGGAGTGTGTGGTTTCTAGGGGCGGCTGAGATTTCTGGGGGAGGGTGTGGGTTCTTGGGGCAGGTTGTGGTTTCTGGGGGTGGGTGTTGTTTCTGGGCAGGTTGTGCTTTCTGGGGGAAAGTGGTTTCTGGAGGAGTGTGTAGTTTCTGGGGTAAGGTGTGGTTTCTAGGGGAGGCGGAGATTTCTGGGGGAGGGTGTGGGTTCTTGGGGCAGGTTGTGTTTTCTGGGGGAAAGTGGTTTCTGGAGGAGTGTGTAGTTTCTGGGGTAAGGTGTGGTTTCTAGGGGAGGCGGAGATTTCTGGGGGAGGGTGTGGGTTCTTGGATCAGATTGTGGTTTCTGGGGGTGGGTATGTTTTCTGTGTAAGGATGTGGTTTCTGGGGGAGGGTGTGGTTTCTTGTGGCAGGTTGTAGTTTATGGGGGAGGGTGTGGTTTCTGGGGGCAACTTGTGTTTTCTTGGGGAGGGTGAGGTTTCTGGGGGAGGGCATGATTTCTTGGGGCAGGTTGTGGTTTCTGGGGGAGGGTGTGGTTTCTGGGGGAGGGCGTGGTTTCTTGGGGAGGGTGTACTTTCTTTTGGATAGTGTGGTTTCTTGTGGCAGGTTGTGTTTTCTGCAGGTGGGTGTGGTTTCTTGGTGAGGGTTATGTTTCTGAAGGAGGGTTTGGGTTCTGGGGGTGTGTGTGGTTTCTCAGTGAGGGTATGGTTTCTGGGGTCGGTGTGGTTTCTGGGGCAGGGCGTTGTTTCTTGGCGAGGGTGTGGGTTCTGGGGGAGGGTGTAGTTTCTGGGTGTGGGTGTGGTTTCTGCGGTAGGGAGTGGTTTCTGGGGGAGGGTGCGGTTTCTGGGGGAGGGTGTGGTTTCTGGGAGCAGGTTGTGTTTTTTGGGGGTGGGTGTGTTTTCTTGGTGAAGGTAAGGTTTCTGAGGGAGGGTGTGGGTTCTGGGGGTGTGTGTGGTTTCTCAGGGAGGGTATGGTTTCTGGGGTCGGTGTGGTTTCTGGGGCAGGGCGTTGTTTCTTGGCGAGGGTGTGGGTTCTGGGGGAGGGTGTGGTTTCTTGTGGAAGGTTGTGGTTTCTGGCGGAGGGTGTGATTTCTGGGAGCAGGTTGTGTTTTTTGGGGGTGGGTGTGGTTTATGGGGGTCGGTCTGGTTTCTGCGGGAGGGTGTGGTTTCTGGGGGTGGGTGTGGTTTCACGGGGAGGCTGTGGTTTCTAGGGGTGGGGGTGATTTCTGGCGGTGGGAGTGGTTTCTGGCGGAGGGGATACTTTCAGGGGGCGGGCTTGCTTTCTGTGGGAGTGTGTATTGTCTGTGGGAGAGTGTGGTTTCTGGGAGAAGGTTGTCGTTTCTTGGGGCAGGTTGTCTTTTCTGGGGGAATGTGGTTTCTGGAGGAGTGTGTGGTTTCTAGGGGAGGCGGAGATTTCTGGGGGAGGGTGTGGGTTCTTGGGGCAGGTTGTGGTTTCTGGGGGTGGGTGTTATTTCTGTGTAAGGATGTGGTTTCTGGGGGAGGGTGTTGTTTCTGGGGGAGGGTGTGGTTTCTGCAGGTGGGTCTGGTTTCTTGGTGAAGGAAAGGTTTCTGAGGGAGGGTGTGGGTTCTGGGGGTGTGTGTGGTTTCTGGGGGAGGGTATGGTTTCTGGGGCAGGGTGTGGTTTCTGGGGCAGGGTGTTTTTTGGTGAGTGTGTGGTTTCTTGGGGCAGGGTGTGGTTTCTGGGGGAGGGTGTGGTTTCTGGGGGAGGGTGTGGTTTCTTGGGGCAGGTTGTGGTTTCTGGGGGAGGGTGTGGTTTCTGGGGGCAACTTGTGTTTTCTTGGGGAGGTTGTACTTTCTATTGGAGAGTGTGGTTTCTGGGGGCAGGTTGTGTTTTCTGCAGGTTGGTGTGGTTTCTTGGTGAAGGTAAGGTTTCTGAGGGAGGGTGTGGGTTCTGGGGGTGTGTGTGGTTTCTCAGGGAGGGTATGGTTTCTGGGGTCGGCATGGTTTCTGGGGTAGGGCGTTGTTTCTTGGCGAGGGTGTGGGTTCTGGGGGAGGGTGTGGTTTCTGGGGGAAACTTGTGTTTTCTTGGGGAGGGTGTACTTTCTTTTGGAGAGTGTGGTTTCTGGGGGCAGGTTGTGTTTTCTGTAGGTGGGTGTGGTTTCTTGGTGAAGGTAAGGTTTCTGAGGGAGTGTGTGGGTTCTAGGGGTGTGTGTGGTTTCTCAGGGAGTGTATGGTTTTTGGGGCAGGGCGTTGTTTCTTGGCGAGGGTGTGGGTTCTGGGGGAGGGTGTAGTTTCTGGGGCTGGGTGTGGTTTATGGGGGTCGGTCTGGTTTCTGCGGGAGGGTGTGGTTTCTGGGGGTGGGTGTGGTTTCATGGGGAGGGTGTGTTTTCTAGGGGTGGGGGTGATTTCTGGTGGTGGGAGTGGTTTCTGGGGGCGGGGATGGTTTCAGGGGGGGGGCTTGCTTTCTGTGGGAGTGTGTGTTGTCTGTGGGAGAGTGTGGTTTCTGGGAGAAGGTTGTCGTTTCTTGGGGCAGGTTGTCTTTTCTGGGGGAAAGTGGTTTCTGGAGGAGTGTGTGGTTTCTAGGGGAGGTGGAGATTTCTGGGGGAGGGTGTAGGTTCTTGGGGCAGGTTGTGGTTTCTGGGGGTGGGTGTTGTTTCTGGGCAGGTTGTGTTTTCTGGGGGAGGATGTGGTTTCTTGGTGAGGGTAAGATTTCTGGGGGCAGATTGTGTTTTCTGGTGGAAAGTGGTTTCTGGAGGAGTGTGTAGTTTCTGGGGTAAGGTGTGGTTTCTAGGGGAGGCGGAGATTTCTGGGGGAGGGTGTGGGTTCTTGGGGCAGGTTGTGGTTTCTGGGGGTGGGTGTGTTTTCTGTGTAAGGATGTGGTTTCTGGGGGAGGGTGTGTTTTCTTGCGGCAGGTTGTGGTTTCTGGGGGAGGGTGTGGTTTCTGGGGGCAACTTGTGTTTTCTGGGGGAGGGCATGGTTTCTTGGGGCAGGTTGTGGTTTCTGGGGGAGGGCGTGGTTTCTTGGGGCGGGTTGTGGTTTCTGGGGGAGGGTGTGTTTTCTGGGGGCAACTTGTGTTTTCTTGGGGAGGGTGTACTTTCTTTTGGATAGTGTGGTTTCTGCGGGCAGGTCGTGTTTTCTGCAGGTGGGTGTGGTTTCTTGGTGAAGGTAAGGTTTCTGAGGGAGGGTGTGGGTTCTGAGGGTGTGTGTGGTTTCTCAGGGAGGGTATGGTTTCTGGGGTTGGTGTGGTTTCTGGGGCAAGGCGTTGTTTCTTGGCGAGGGTGTGGGTTCTGGGGGAGGGTGTAGTTTCTGGGGGTGGGTGTGGTTTCTGCGGTAGAGAGTGGTTTCTGGGGGAGGGTGTGGTATCTGGGGGAGGGTGTGGTTTCTTGTGGAAGGTTGTGGTTTCTGGCGGAGGGTGTGGTTTCTTGGGGCAGTGTGTGGTTTCTGGGGGAGGGTGTGGTTTCTTGGGGCAGGGTGTGGTTTCTGGGGGAGGGTGTGGTTTCTGGGGGCAACTTGTGTTTTCTTGGGGAGGGTGTACTTTCTATTGGAGAGTGTGGTTTCTGGGGGCAGGTTGTGTTTTCTGCAGGTGGGTGTGGTTTCTTGGTGAAGGTAAGGTTTCTGAGGGAGGGTGTGGGTTCTGAGGTTGCGTGTGGTTTCTCAGGGAGGGTATGGTTTTTGGGGTCGGCGTGGTTTCTGGGGCAGGGCGTTGTTCCTTGGTGAGGGTGTGTGTTCTGGGGGAGGTTGTAGTTTCTGCGGGTGGGTGTGGTTTATGGGGGTCGGTCTGGTTTCTGCAGGAGGGTGTGGTTTCTAGGGGTGGGGGTGATTTCTGGTGGTGGGAGTGGTTTCTGGGGGCGGGGATGGTTTCAGGGGGAGGGCGTGCTTTCTGTGGGAGTGTGTATTGTTTGTGGGAGAGTGTGGTTTCTGGGAGAAGGTTGTCGTTTCTTGGGGGAGGTTGTCTTTTCTGGGGGAAAGTGGTTTCTGGAGGAGTGTGTGGTTTCTAGGGGAGGCGGAGATTTCTGGGGGAGGGTGTGGGTTCTTGGGGCAGGTTGTGGTTTCTGGGGGTGGGTGTTGTTTCTGGGCAGGTTGTGTTTTCTGGGGGAGGGTGTGGTTTCTTGGTGAGGGTAAGGTTTCTGGGGGCAGGTTGTGTTTTCTGGGGGAAAGTGGTTTCTGGAGGAGTGTGTAGTTTCTGGGGTAAGGTGTGGTTTCTAGGGGGGCGGAGATTTCTGGGAGAGGGTGTGGGTTCTTGGGGCAGGTTGTGGTTTCTGGGGGTGGGTGTGTTTTCTGTGTAAGGATGTGGTTTCTGGGGGAGGGTGTGGTTTCTTGTGGCAGGTTGTGTTTTCTGGGGGTGGGTGTGATTTCAGCAGGAGGGTGTGGTTTCTTGGTGAGGGTAAGGTTTCTGGGGGCAGATTGTGTTTTCTGGGGGAAAGTCGTTTCTGGAGGAGTGTGTAGTTTCTGGGGTAAGGTGTGGTTTCTAGGGGAGGCGGAGATTTCTGGGGTAGGATGTGGGTTCTTGGGGCAGGTTGTGGTTTCTGGGGGTGGGTCTTGTTTCTGGGCAGGTTGTGTTTTCTGGGCGTGGGTGTGTTTTCTGTGTAAGGATGTGGTTTCTGGGGGAGGGTGTGTTTTCTGTGTAAGGATGTGGTTTCTGGGGGAGGGTGTGGTTTCTTGTGGCAGGTTGTGGTTTTTGGGGGAGGGTGTGGTTTCTGGGGGCAACTTGTGTTTTCTTGGGGAGGGTGATGTTTCTGGGGGAGGGCATGGTTTCTTGGGGCAGGTTGTGGTTTCTGGGGGAGGGTGTGGTTTCTGGGGGAGGGCGTGGTTTCTTGGGGCAGGTTGTGGCTTCTGGGGGAGGGTGTGGTTTCTGGGGGCAACTTGTGTTTTCTTGGGGAGGGTGTACTTTCTTTTGGATAGTGTGGTTTCTTGTGGCAGGTTGTGTTTTCTGCAGGTGGGTGTGGTTTCTTGGTGAAGGTAAGGTTTCTGAGGGAGTGTGTGGGTTCTGAGGCTGTGTGTGGTTTCTCAGGGAGGGTATGGTTTCTGGGGCAGGGCGTTGTTTCTTGGCGAGGGTGTGGGTTCTGGGGGAGGGTGTAGTTTCTGGGGGTGGGTGTGGTTTCTGCGGTAGGGAGTGGTTTCTGGGGGAGGGTGTGGTATCTGGGGGAGGGTGCGGTTTCTGGGGGAGGGTGTGGTTTCTTGTGGAAGGTTGTGGTTTCTGGCGGAAGGTGTGGTTTCTGGGAGCAGGTTGTGTTTTTAGGGGGTGGGTGTGGTTTATGGGGGTCGGTCTGGTTTCTGCGGGAGGGTGTGGTTTCTGGGGGTGGGTGTGGTTTCACGGGGAGGGTGTGGTTTCTAGGGGTGGGGGTGATTTCTGGCGGTGGGAGTGGTTTCTCGGGGAGGGGATGCTTTCAGGGGTTGGGCTTGCTTTCTATCGGAGTGTGTATTGTCTGTGAGAGAGTGTGGTTTCTGGGAGAAGGTTGTCGTTTCTTGGGGCAGGTTGTCTTTTCTGGGGGAAAGTGGGTTCTGGAGGAGTGTGTGGTTTCTAGGGGAGGCAGAGATTTCTGGGGGAGGGTGTGGGTTCTTGGGGCAGGTTGTGGTTTCTGGGGGTGGGTGTGTTTTCTGTGTAAGGATGTGGTTTCTGGGGGAGGGTGTTGTTTCTGGGGGAGGGTGTGTTTTCTGCAGGTGGGTGTTGTTTCTTGGTGAAGGAAAGGTTTCTGAGGGAGGGTGTGGGTTCTGGGGGTGTGTATGGTTTCTCAGGGAGGATATGGTTTCTGGGGTGGGTGTGGTTTCTGGGGCAGGGTGTTTTTTTAGTGAGGGTGTGGTTTCTGGGGGAGGGTGTTGTTTCTTGGCGAGGTTGTGGGTTCTAGGGGAGGGTGCAGTTTCTGGGGAGTGGGTGTGGTTTCTGCGGTAGGGAGTGGTTTCTGCGGTAGGGAGTGGTTACTGGGGGAGGGTGTGGTTTCTTGTGGAAGGTTGTGTTTCAGGGCGAGGGTGTGGTTTCTGGCGGAGGGTGTGGTTTCTGGGGAGGGTGTGGTTTCTGGGGGAGGGTGTGGTTTCTGGAAGCAGGTTGTGTTTTTTGGGGGTGGGTGTGGTTTCTGGGGGTCGGTGTGGTTTCTGCGGGAGGGTGTCTTTTCTGGAGCTGGGGGTGGTTTCAGGGGGAGGGTGTGTTTTCTGGGGGTGGGGGTGTTTTCTGGTGGTGGGAGTGGTTTCTCTGGGAGGGAGTGGTTTCTGGGGCAGGGCGTTGTGTTTTCTGGGGGTGGCTGTGGTTTCTGGGGGAGGGTGTGGTTTCTGGGGGAGGGTGTGGTTTCTGGGGAGGGTGTGATTTCTAAGGGAGGGTGGGTTTTCTGGGGGAAGGGGTGGTTTCTGGGGAAGTGGGAAGATTCTGGGGGAGGGTGTGGTTTCACGGGGAGGGTGTGGTTTCTAGGGGTGGGGGTGATTTCTGGCGGTGGGAGTGGTTTCTGGGGGCGGGGATGCTTTCAGGGGGAGGGCTTGCTTTCTGTGGGAGTGTGTATTGTCTGTGGGAGAGTGTGGTTTCTGGGAGAAGGTTGTCGTTTCTTGGGGCAGGTTGTCTTTTCTGGGGGAAAGTGGTTTCTGGAGGAGTGTGTGGTTTCTAGGGGAGGCAGAGATTTCTGGGGGAGGTTGTGGGTTCTTGGGGCAGGTTATGGTTTCTGGGGGTGGGTGTTGTTTCTGGGCAGGTTATTTTTTCTGGGGGAAAGTGGTTTCTGGAGGAGTGTGTAATTTCTGGGGTAAGGTGTGGTTTCTAGGGTAGGCGGAGATTTCTGGGGGAGGGTGTGGGTTCTTGGGGCAGGTTGTGGTTTCTGGGGGTGGGTGTGTTTTCTGTGTAAGGATGTGGTTTCTGGGGGAGGGTGTTGTTTCTGGGGGAGGGTGTGCTTTCTGCAGGTGGGTGTGGTTTCTTGGTGAAGGAAATGTTTCTGAGGGAGGGTGTGGGTTCTGGGGGTGTGTGTGGTTTCTCAGGGAGGGTATGGTTTCTGGGGTGGGTGTGGTTTCTGGGGCAGGGTGTTTTTTTGGTGAGGGTGTGGTTTCTGGGGAGGGTGTTGTTTCTTGGCGAGGTTGTGGGTTCTAGGGAAGGGTGCAGTTTCTGGGGGTGGGTGTGGTTTCTGCGGTAGGGAGTGGTTTCTGCGGTAGGGAGTGGTTTCTGGGGGAGGGTGTGGTTTCTTGTGGGCGGTTGTGGTTTCTGGGGGAGGGTGTGGTTTCTGGGGAAGGGTGTGGTTTCTGGGGGAGGGTGTGGTTTCTGGGGGTGGGTGTGGTTTCTGGGGGAGGTTATGGTTTCTGTGGGAGGGTGTGGTTTCTGGGGGTTGGTGTGATTTCTGGGGGAGGGTGTGGTTTCTGGGGGAGGGTTTGTCTTCTGGGGGTGGTTGTGATTTCTGGGGGAGGGTGTGATTTCTGGGGGAGGGTGTGGATTCTGGGAGCAGGTTGTGTTTTTTGGGGGTGGGTGTGGTTTCTGGGGGCAGGTAGTGATTTCTGCGGGTGGGTGTGGTTTCTTGGCGAAGGTAAGGTTTCTGAGGTATGGTGTGGGTTCTGGGGGAGTGTGGGTTCTGGGGGTGTGTGAGGTTTCTCGGGGAGGGTATGCTTTCTGGGGTGGGTGTGGTTTCTGGGGCAGGGTGTGGTTTCTGGGGGTCGGTGTGGTTTCTGGGGGTGGGTGTGGTTTCTGGGGGACGGTGCTGTTTCTGGGGGTGGGTGTGGTTTCTGGGGGAGGCTGTGGTTTCTGGGTGTGGGTGTGGTTTCTGGGGGAGGGTGTGGTTTCTGGGTGAGGGTGTGGTTTCTGGGGGTGGGTGTGGTTTCTGGGGGAGGGTGTGGTTTCTGGGTGAGGGTGTGGTTTCTGGGGGTGGGGATGGTTTCTGGGGGTGGGTGTGGTTTCTGGGGGAGGGTGTGGTTTCTAGGGGTGGGGGTGATTTCTGGTGGTGGGAGTGGTTTCTGGGGGAGGGGATGGTTTCTGGGGGAGTGTGTATTGTCTGTGGGAGAGTGTTGTTTCTGGGGGCAGGTTGTGATTTTTGGGGGAGGGTTTGGTTTCTGGGGGTGACTGTGGTTTCCGGGGGAGGGTGTGTTTCTGGGGCAGGTTGTGGTTTCTGGGGGTGGGTGTGGTTTCTGGGGGCAGCTTGTGTTTTCTTGGGGAGGGTGTACTATCTGGTGGAGAGTGTGTTTTCTGGGGCAGGTTGTGTTTCCTGGGGTAAGGTGTGGTTTCTGGGGGAGGCGGAGATTAATGGGGGAGGGTGTGGGTTCTTGGGGCAGGTTGTGGTTTCTGGGGGTGAGTGTGTTTTCTGTGTAAGGATGTGGTTTCTGGGAGAGGGTGAATTTTCTGGGGGAGGCTGTTGTTTCAGGGGAGGGTGTGGTTTCTGCAGGTGGGTGTGGTTTCTTGGTGAGGGTAAGGTTTCCGAGGGAGGGTGTGGGTTCTGGGTGTGTGTGTGGTTTCGCGGGGAGGGTATGGTTTCTAGGGTGGGAGTGCTTTCTGGGGCAGGGCGTTGTTCCTTGGTGAGGCTGTGGGTTCTGTGGAAGGGTGTAGTTTCTGGGGATGGGTGTGGTTTCTCCGGTAGGGAGTGGTTTCTGGGGCAGGGTGTGGTATCTGGGGGAGGGTGTTGTTTCTTGTGGAAGATTTTGGTTTCTGTTGGATGGTGCTTTTTCTGCGAGCAGGTTGATTTTTTTGGGGGTGGGTGTGGTTTCTGGGTGTCGGTGTTGTTTCTGCAGGAGGGTGTTCTTTCTGGGGGAGTGTGTGGTTTCTGGGGGTGGGGGTTCGTTTCTGGGGTGGGTGTGGTTTCTGGGGGAGGGCGTGCTTTCTGTGGGAGGGTGTAGTGTCTGCGGGAGAGTGCGGTTTCTGGGGGCTGGTTATGGTTTCTGGGGGTGAGTTTGGTTTCTGGGGGTGGCTGTGGTTTCTGGGGGAGGGTATGGTTTCTAAGGGAGGGTGTGTTTTCTGGGGGAAGGGGTGGTTTCTGGGGGAGTGGGAAGATTCTGGGGGAGGGTATGGTTTCTGGGGGAGGGTGTGGTTTCTTGGGGCAGTTTGTGGTTTCTGGGGCAGGGTGTGGTTTCTGGGGGCAACTTCTGGTTTCTTGGGGAGGGTGTACTTTCTGGTGGAGAGTGTGGTTTCTCGAGGCAGGTAGTGATTTCTGAGGGTGGGTGTGGTTTCTTGGTGAAGGTAAGGTTTCTGAGGGATGGTGAGGGTTCTGGGGGAGGGTGTATTTCCTGGGGATGGGTGTGGTCTCTGGGGGAGGGTGTTGTTTCTCAGAGAGGGTGTGGTTTCTGGGGGAGGGTGTGGTTTCTGGGGGAGGGTGTGGTTTCTGAGGGTCGGTCTGGTTTCTGTGGGAGGGTGTGGTTTCTGGGGGTGGGTGTGGTTTCTGGGTGTGGGGGTGGTTTCTGGGGGAGGGTGTGATTTCTGGGGGAGGGTGTGGATTCTGGGAGCAGGTTGTGTTTTTTGGGGGTGGGTGTGGTTTCTGGGGGCAGGTAGTGATTTCTGCGGGTGGGTGTGGTTTCTTGGCGAAGGTAAGGTTTCTGAGGTATGGTGTGGGTTCTGGGGGAGTGTGGGTTCTGGGGGTGTGTGAGGTTTCTCGGGGAGGGTATGCTTTCTGGGGTGGGTGTGGTTTCTGGGGCAGGGTGTGGTTTCTGGGGGTCGGTGTGGTTTCTGGGGGTGGGTGTGGTTTCTGGGGGTGGGGATGGTTTCTGGGGGTGGGTGTGGTTTCTGGGGGAGGGTGTGGTTTCTAGGGGTGGGGGTGATTTCTGGTGGTGGGAGTGGTTTCTGGGGGAGGGGATGGTTTCTGGGGGAGTGTGTATTGTCTGTGGGAGAGTGTTGTTTCTGGGGGCAGGTTGTGATTTTTGGGGGAGGGTTTGGTTTCTGGGGGTGACTGTGGTTTCCGGGGGAGGGTGTGTTTCTGGGGCAGGTTGTGGTTTCTGGGGGTGGGTGTGGTTTCTGGGGGCAGCTTGTGTTTTCTTGGGGAGGGTGTACTATCTGGTGGAGAGTGTGTTTTCTGGGGCAGGTTGTGTTTCCTGGGGTAAGGTGTGGTTTCTGGGGGAGGCGGAGATTAATGGGGGAGGGTGTGGGTTCTTGGGGCAGGTTGTGGTTTCTGGGGGTGAGTGTGTTTTCTGTGTAAGGATGTGGTTTCTGGGAGAGGGTGAATTTTCTGGGGGAGGCTGTTGTTTCAGGGGAGGGTGTGGTTTCTGCAGGTGGGTGTGGTTTCTTGGTGAGGGTAAGGTTTCCGAGGGAGGGTGTGGGTTCTGGGTGTGTGTGTGGTTTCGCGGGGAGGGTATGGTTTCTAGGGTGGGAGTGCTTTCTGGGGCAGGGCGTTGTTCCTTGGTGAGGCTGTGGGTTCTGTGGAAGGGTGTAGTTTCTGGGGATGGGTGTGGTTTCTCCGGTAGGGAGTGGTTTCTGGGGCAGGGTGTGGTATCTGGGGGAGGGTGTTGTTTCTTGTGGAAGATTTTGGTTTCTGTTGGATGGTGCTTTTTCTGCGAGCAGGTTGATTTTTTTGGGGGTGGGTGTGGTTTCTGGGTGTCGGTGTTGTTTCTGCAGGAGGGTGTTCTTTCTGGGGGAGTGTGTGGTTTCTGGGGGTGGGGGTTCGTTTCTGGGGTGGGTGTGGTTTCTGGGGGAGGGCGTGCTTTCTGTGGGAGGGTGTAGTGTCTGCGGGAGAGTGCGGTTTCTGGGGGCTGGTTATGGTTTCTGGGGGTGAGTTTGGTTTCTGGGGGTGGCTGTGGTTTCTGGGGGAGGGTATGGTTTCTAAGGGAGGGTGTGTTTTCTGGGGGAAGGGGTGGTTTCTGGGGGAGTGGGAAGATTCTGGGGGAGGGTATGGTTTCTGGGGGAGGGTGTGGTTTCTTGGGGCAGTTTGTGGTTTCTGGGGCAGGGTGTGGTTTCTGGGGGCAACTTCTGGTTTCTTGGGGAGGGTGTACTTTCTGGTGGAGAGTGTGGTTTCTCGAGGCAGGTAGTGATTTCTGAGGGTGGGTGTGGTTTCTTGGTGAAGGTAAGGTTTCTGAGGGATGGTGAGGGTTCTGGGGGAGGGTGTATTTCCTGGGGATGGGTGTGGTCTCTGGGGGAGGGTGTTGTTTCTCAGAGAGGGTGTGGTTTCTGGGGGAGGGTGTGGTTTCTGGGGGAGGGTGTGGTTTCTGAGGGTCGGTCTGGTTTCTGTGGGAGGGTGTGGTTTCTGGGGGTGGGTGTGGTTTCTGGGTGTGGGGGTGGTTTCTGGGGGAGGGTGTGATTTCTGGGGGAGGGTGTGGATTCTGGGAGCAGGTTGTGTTTTTTGGGGGTGGGTGTGGTTTCTGGGGGCAGGTAGTGATTTCTGCGGGTGGGTGTGGTTTCTTGGCGAAGGTAAGGTTTCTGAGGTATGGTGTGGGTTCTGGGGGAGTGTGGGTTCTGGGGGTGTGTGAGGTTTCTCGGGGAGGGTATGCTTTCTGGGGTGGGTGGTGTTTCTGGGGCAGGGTGTGGTTTCTGGGGGTCGGTGTGGTTTCTGGGGGTGGGTGTGGTTTCTGGGGGACGGTGCTGTTTCTGGGGGTGGGTGTGGTTTCTGGGGGTGGGTGTGGTTTCTGGGGGAGGCTGTGGTTTCTGGGTGTGGGTGTGGTTTCTGGGGGTGGGGATGGTTTCTGGGGGTGGGTGTGGTTTCTGGGGGAGGGTGTGGTTTCTAGGGGTGGGCGTGATTTCTGGTGGTGGGAGTGGTTTCTGGGGGAGGGGATGGTTTCTGGGGGAGTGTGTATTGTCTGTGGGAGAGTGTTGTTTCTGGGGGCAGGTTGTGATTTTTGGGGGAGGGTTTGGTTTCTGGGGGTGACTGTGGTTTCCGGGGGAGGGTGTGTTTCTGGGGCAGGTTGTGGTTTCTGGGGGTGGGTGTGGTTTCTGGGGGCAGCTTGTGTTTTCTTGGGGAGGGTGTACTATCTGGTGGAGAGTGTGTTTTCTGGGGCAGGTTGTGTTTCCTGGGGTAAGGTGTGGTTTCTGGGGGAGGCGGAGATTAATGGGGGAGGGTGTGGGTTCTTGGGGCAGGTTGTGGTTTCTGGGGGTGAGTGTGTTTTCTGTGTAAGGATGTGGTTTCTGGGAGAGGGTGAATTTTCTGGGGGAGGCTGTTGTTTCAGGGGAGGGTGTGGTTTCTGCAGGTGGGTGTGGTTTCTTGGTGAGGGTAAGGTTTCCGAGGGAGGGTGTGGGTTCTGGGTGTGTGTGTGGTTTCGCGGGGAGGGTATGGTTTCTAGGGTGGGAGTGCTTTCTGGGGCAGGGCGTTGTTCCTTGGTGAGGCTGTGGGCTCTGTGGAAGGGTGTAGTTTCTGGGGATGGGTGTGGTTTCTCCGGTAGGGAGTGGTTTCTGGGGCAGGGTGTGGTATCTGGGGGAGGGTGTTGTTTCTTGTGGAAGATTTTGGTTTCTGTTGGATGGTGCTTTTTCTGCGAGCAGGTTGATTTTTTTGGGGGTGGGTGTGGTTTCTGGGTGTCGGTGTTGTTTCTGCAGGAGGGTGTTCTTTCTGGGGGAGTGTGTGGTTTCTGGGGTGGGTGTGGTTTCTGGGGGAGGGCGTGCTTTCTGTGGGAGGGTTTAGTGTCTGCGGGAGAGTGGTTTCTGGGGGCAGGTTGTGATTTCTGGGGGAGGGTTTTAGTTTCTGGGGGAGGGTGTGGTTTCAGGGGGTGGGTGTGGTTTCAGGGGGTGGGTGTGGTTTCTGGGGGAGGGTGTAGTTTCTGTGGGTGGATGTGGTTTTCTGTGGGAGGGACTGGTTCCTGAGGGAGGGTGTGGTTTCTGGGGGCGTGTTGTGTTTTCTGGGTGAGGGTGTGGTGTCTGAGGGAAGGCGTGAATTCTGGGGGAGGGTTTGGTTTCTGGGGGTGGCTGTGGTTTCTGGGGGAGGGTGTATTGTCTGGCGGAGGGTTTGGTTTCTGGTGGAGGGTGTGGTTTCTGGGGGTGGATGTGGTTTCTGGGGCAGGGTGTGGTTTCTGGGGGAGGGTGTGTTTTCTGCACGTGGGTGTTGTTTCTTGGTGAAGATAAGGTTTCTGGGGGAGGGTGTGGGTTCTGGGGGTGTGTGTGGTTTCTCAGGGAGGGTATGATGTCTGGGGTCGGCATGGTTTCTGGGGCAGGGCGTTGTTTCTTGGCGAGGGTGTGGGTTCTGGGGGAGGGTGTGGTTTCTGGGGGTGGGTGTAGTTTCACGGGGAGGGTGTGGTTTCTAGTGGTGGGGGTGATTTCTGGCGGTGGGATTGGTTTCTGGGGGAGGGGATGGTTTCAGGTGGAGGGCGTGCTTTCTGTGGGAGTGTGTGTTGTCTGTGGGAGAGTGTGCTTTCTGGGGGAAGGTTGTCGTTTCTTGGGGCCGGTTGTCTTTTCTGGGGGAATGTGGTTTCTGCAGGAGTGTGTGGTTTCTAGGGGAGGCAGAGATTTCTGGGGGAGGGTGTGAGTTCTTGGGGCAGGTTGTGGTTTCTGGGGGTGGGTGTGTTTTCTGTGTAAGGATGTGGTTTCTGGGGGAGGGTGTGGTTTCTTGTGGAAGGTTGTGGTTTCTTGGGGAGGGTGTGGTTTCTGGGAGCAGGTTGTGTTTTTTGGGGGTGGGGGTGGTTTATTGGGGGTCGGTGTGGTTTCTGCAGGAGGGTGTGGTTTCTGGAGGTGGGGGTGGTTTCAGGGGGAGGGTGTGGTTTCTGGGGGTGGGGGTGTTTTCTGGCAATGGGAGTGGTTTCTGTGGGAGGGAGTGGTTTCTGGGGGAGGGTTGTGTTTTCTGGGAGAGGGTGTAGTGTCTGCGGGAGAGTGCAGTTTCTGGGGGCTGGTTATGATTTCTGGGGGTGAGTTTGGTTTCTGGGGGTGGCTGTGGTTTCTGGGGGAGGGTATGGTTTCTAAGGGAGGGTGAGTTTTCTGGGGGAAGGGGTGGTTTCTGGGGGAGTGGGAAGATTCTGGGGGAGGGTATGGTTTCTGGGGGAGGGTGTGGTTTCTTGGGGCAGTTTGTGGTTTCTGGGGCAGGGTGTGGTTTCTGGGGGCAACTTCTGGTTTCTTGGGGAGGGTGTACTTTCTGGTGGAGAGTGTGGTTTCTCGAGGCAGGTAGTGATTTCTGAGGGTGGGTGTGGTTTCTTGGTGAAGGTAAGGTTTCTGAGGGATGGTGAGGGTTCTGGGGGAGGGTGTAGTTTCTGGGGATGGGTGTGGTCTCTGGGGGAGGGTGTTGTTTCTCGGAGAGGGTGTGGTTTCTGGGGGAGGGTGTGGTTTCTGGGGGAGGGTGTGGTTTCTGAGGGTCGGTCTGGTTTCTGTGGGAGGGTGTGGTTTCTGGGGGTGGGTGTGGTTTCTGGGTGTGGGGGTGGTTTCTGGGGGTGAGTGTGGTTTCTGGGGGAGGGGGTGGTTTCTGGGGGTGGGTGTGGTTTCTGGGGCAGGGTGTGGTTTCAGGGGGTGACTGTGGTTTCTCGGGGAGGGAGTGTTTCTGGGGCAGGTTGTCGTTTCTGCAGGTAGGTATTGTTTCTTGGTGAGGGTAAGGTTTCTGAGGGAGGGTGTGGGTTCTGGGTGTGTGTGTGGTTTCTCGGGGATGGTATGGTTTCTGGGGTGGGAGTGGTTTCTGCGGTAGGGACTGGTTTCTAGGGCAGGGTGTGGTTTCTGGGGCAGGGTGTGGTTTCTGGGGGAGGGTGTGTTTTCTTGTGGCAGATTGTGGTATCTGGTGGATGGTGTTTTTTCTGGGAGCAGGTTGTTTTTTTGGGGGGGTGGCTGTGGTTTCTGGGGGTGGGGCTTCGTTTCTGGCAGTGGGAGTGGATTCTGGAGGTGGGTGTGGTTTCTGGGGGAGGGTGTGGTTTCTGGGGGAGGGCGTGCTTTCTGTGGGAGGGTTTAGTGTCTGCGGGAGAGTGGTTTCTGGGGGCAGGTTGTGATTTCTGGGGGAGGGTTTTAGTTTCTGGGTTGGCTGTGGTTTCTGGGGGAGGGTCTGGTTTCTGGGGGAGGGTCTGGTTTCTGGAGGAGGGTGTAGTTTCTGTGGGTGGGTGTGGTTTCTGGGGGAGGGTGTGGTTTCTGGGGGAGTGTGTCATTTCTGGGGGAGGGTGTATTGTCTGGGGGAGGGTCTGGTTTCTGGATGAGGGGGTAGTTTCTGGGGGTGTGTGTGGTTTCTGGGGGAGGGAGTGGTTCCTGAGGGATGGTGTGGTTTCTGGGGGCATGTGGTGTTTTCTGGGTGAGGGTCTGGTTTCTGGGGGAGGGTGTGGTTTCTGGGGCAGGGTGTGGTTTCTTGGGGCAGGTTGTGGTTTCTGGGGGAGGGTGTGGTTTCTGGGTGAGGGTGTGGTTTCTGGGGGGGGTGTGGTTTCTTGGGGCAGGTTGTGGTTTCTGGGGGAGGGTGTGGTTTCTTGGCGCAACTTGTGTTTTCTTGGGGAGGGTGTACTTTCTTTTGGAGAGTGTGGTTTCTGCGGGCAAGTTGTGTTTTCTGCAGGTGGGTGTTGTTTCTTGGTGACGGTAAGGTTTCTCGGGGAGGGTGTGGGTTCTGGGGGTGTCAGTGGTTTCTCAGGGAGGGTATGGTTTCTGCGGGAGGGTGTGGTTTCTGGGGCTGGCTGTGGTTTATGGGGGTCGGTCTGGTTTCTGCGGGAGGGTGTGGTTTCTGGGGGTGGGTGTGGTTTCACGGGGAGGGTGTGGTTTCTAGGGGTGGAGGTGATTTCTGGCGGTGGGAGTGGTTTCTGGGGGAGGGGATGCTTTCAGGGGGAGGGCTTGCTTTCTGTGGGAGTGTGTATTGTCTGTGGGAGAGTGTGGTTTCTGGGGGAAGGTTGTCGTTTCTTGGGGCAGGTTGTCTTTTCTGGGGGAAAGTGGTTTCTGGAGGAGTGTGTGGTTTCTAGCGGAGGCGGAGATTTCTGGGGGAGGGTGTGTTTTCTGGGGGAGGGTGTGGGTTCTTGGGGCAGGTTGTGGTTTCTGGGGGTGGGTGTTGTTTCTGGGCAGGTTGTGTTTTCTGGGGGAAAGTGGTTTCTGGAGGAGTGTGTAGTTTCTGGGGTAAGGTGTGGTTTCTAGGGGAGGCGGAGATTTCAGGGGGAGGGTGTGGGTTCTTGGGGCAGGTTGTGTTTTCTGGGGGTGGGTGTGTTTTCTGTGTAAGGATGTGGTTTCTGGGGGAGGGTGTGGGTTCTGGGGGTGTGTGTGGTTTCTCGGGGGGTATGGCTTCTGGGGTGGGTGTGGTTTCTGGGGAAGGGTTTTTTTTGGTGAGGGTGTGGTTTCTGGGGGAGGGTGTTGTTTCTTGGCAATGTTGTGGGTTCTAGGGGAGGGTGCAGTTTCTGGGGGTGGGTGTGGTTTCTGGGGGAGGGACTGGTTCCTGAGGGAGGGTGTGGTTTCTGGTGGCGTGTTGTGTTTTCTGGGTGAGGGTGTGATTTCTGGGGGTGGCTGTGGTTTCTGGGGGATTGTGTGGTTTCTGGGGGAGGGTGTATTGTCTGGGGGATGGTTTGGTTTCTGGGGTAGGGTGTTTTTCTGGGGGAGGTTGTTGTTTCTGTGGGAGGGTGTTGTTTCTGAGGTAGGGTGTGTTACTGGGGGTGCGTGTGGTTTCTGGGGGAGGGTGTGGTTTCTGGGGGAGGGTGTGGTTTCTGAGGTTTGGTGTGGTTTCTGGGGGAAGATTGTGTTTTCTGGGGGAGGGTGTGGTTTCTCGGGGAGTGTGTGGTTTCTGGGGGAGTGTGTAGATTCTCGGGGTGGATGTGTTTTCTGGGGAAGGGTGTTGTTTCCTTTCGCGGGTGCAGTTTCTGGGGGAGGGTGTTGTTTCTGGGGGAGGGTGTGGTTTATGGGGTTGGGTGTGGTTTCTGTGAGAGGGTGTGGTTTCTGTGGGAGGGTGTGGTTTCTGGGGGAGGGTGTGGTTTCTGGGGGAGGGTGTGGTTTCTGGGGGAGGGTGTGGTTTCTGGGGGAGGGTGTGGTTTCTGGGGGAGGGTGTGGTTTCTGGGGGAGGGTGTGGTTTCTGGGGGAGGGTGTGGTTTCTGGGGGAGGGTGTGGTTTCTGGGGGAGGGTGTGGTTTCTGGGGGAGGGTGTGGTTTCTGGGGGAGGGTGTGGTTTCTGGGGGAGGGTGTGGTTTCTGGTGGAGGGTGTGGTTTATGGGGGAGGGCGTGCGTTCAGGGGGAGGGTGTGGATTCTGGGGTTGGGTGTGTTTTCTGTGGGAGGTTGTGATTTCTGGGAGTGTGTGTGTTTTCTGTGCGAGGGTATGGTTCCTGGGAGTGCGTGTGGTATCTGGGGGATGGTGTGCTTTCTGGGGTCCGGTTGTGTTTTCTGGGGACGGTGTGGTTTCTGGGGGATGGTGTGTTTTCTTGGTGAGGGTGTGCTTTCTGGGGGCCGGTTGTGTTTTCTGGGGGAGGGTGTGGTTTCTTGGAGTGGGTGTAGTTTCGGGGTGTGGGTCTGGTTTCAGGATGTGGGTGTGGTTTCTGGGGGTGGGTATGGTTTCTGGGGGTGGGTATGGTTTCTGGGGGTGGGTGTGGTTTCTGGGGGAGGGTGTGGTTTCTGGGGGACAGTGTGGTTTCTGGGCGAGGGTGTGGTTTCTGAAGTTTGGTGTGGTTTCTGGGGGAGGGTGTGGTTTCTGGGGGAAGATTGTGTTTTCTGTGGGATGATGTGGTTTCTGGGGGATGGTGTGGGTTCTGGGGGAGGGTGTGGTTTCTGGGGGATGGTGTGGTTTCTGGGAGGGTGTGGTTTCTGTGGGAGGGTGTGGTTTCTGGGGGAGGGTGTGGTTTCTGGGGGAGGGTGTGGTTTCTGGGGGAGGGTGTGGTTTCTGGGGGAGGGTGTGGTTTCTGGGGGAGGGTGTGGTTTCTGGGGGAGGGTGTGGTTTCTGGGGGAGGGTGTGGTTTCTGGGGGAGGGTGTGGTTTCTGGGGGAGGGTGTGGTTTCTGGGGGAGGGTGTGGTTTCTGGGGGAGGGTGTGGTTTATGGGGGAGGGCGTGCGTTCAGGGGGAGGGTGTGGATTCTGGGGTTGGGTGTGTTTTCTGTGGGAGGTTGTGATTTCGGGGAGTGTATTGTGTTTTCTGTGCGAGGGTATGGTTCCTGGGAGTGCGTGTGGTATCTGGGGGATGGTGTGCTTTCTGGGGGCCGGTTGTGTTTTCTGGGGACGGTGTGGTTTCTGGGGGATGGTGTGTTTTCTTGGTGAGGGTGTGCTTTCTGGGGGCCGGTTGTGTTTTCTGGGGGAGGGTGTGGTTTCTTGGAGTGGGTGTAGTTTCGGGGTGTGGGTGTGGTTTCAGGATGTGGGTGTGGTTTCTGGGGGTGGGTATGGTTTCTGGGGGTGGGTATGGTTTCTGGGGGTGGGTGTGGTTTCTGGGGGAGGGTGTGGTTTCTGGGGGACAGTGTGGTTTCTGGGCGAGGGTGTGGTTTCTGAGGTTTGGTGTGGTTTCTGGGGGAGGGTGTGGTTTCTGGGGGAAGATTGTGTTTTCTGGGGGATGGTGTGGTTTCTGGGGGATGGTGTGGGTTCTGGGGGAGGGTGTGGTTTCTGGGGGATGGTGTGGTTTCTGGGGGAGGGTGTGGTTTCTGTGGGAGGGTGTGGTTTCTGTGGGAGGGTGTGGTTTCTGTGGGAGGGTGTGGTTTCTGTGGGAGGGTGTGGTTTCTGGGGGAGGGTGTGGTTTCTGGGGGAGGGTGTGGTTTCTGGGGGAGGGTGTGGTTTCTGGGGGAGGGTGTGGTTTCTGGTGGAGGGTGTGGTTTCTGGTGGAGGGTGTGGTTTCTGGGGGAGGGTGTGGTTTCTGTGGGAGGGTGTGGTTTCTGTGGGAGGGTATGGTTTCTGGAGATGGGTGTGGATTCTGGGGTTGGGTGTGTTTTCTGTGGGAGGTTGTGATTTCTGGGAGTGTGTGTCTTTCTGGAGAGGGTGTGTTTTCTGGAAGAGGGTGTGGTTTCTGTGGGAGTGTGTGGTTTCTGGGGGTGGGTGTGTTTCTGGGGGCAGGTAGTGGTTTCTGTGGGAGGGTGTGGTTTCTGGGTGAGGGTGTTGTTTCTGGGGGAGGGTGTTGTTTCTGGGGGAGGGTGTTGTTTCTGGGGGAGGGTGTGGTTTCTGGGGGGGGTGTGGTTTCTGGGGGCAGGTAGTGGTTTCTGTGGGAGGGTGTGGTTTCTGTGGGAGGGTGTGGTTTCTGGGGCAGAGTGTGATTTCTGGGGGAGGGTGTGGTTTCTGGGGGAGGGTGTGGTTTCTGGGGGAGGGTGAGATTTCTGGGGGAGGGTGTTGTTTCTTGGGGTGGGTGAGATTTCTGGGGGAGGGTGTGCTTTCTGGGGGAGGGTTTGTTTTCTGGGGGAGAGTGGTTTCTGGGCGAGGGTGTGGTTTCTGGGCGAGGGTTTGGTTTCTGTGGTTTGGTGTGGTTTCTGGGGGAGGGTGTGGTTTCTGGTCGAGGGTGTGGTTTCTGAGGTTTGGTGTGGTTTTGGGGGAGGGTGTAGTTTCTGGGGCAGATTATGGTTTCTGGGGGAAGATTGTGTTTTCTGGGGGATGGTGTGGTTTCTGGGGGAGGGTGTGGTTTCTGGGGGAGGTTGTGGCTTCTGTGGGAGGGTGTGGTTTCTGGCGGAGTGTGTGGATTCTCGGGGTGGATGTGTTTTCTGGGGAGGGGTGTGGGTTCCTTTCGCGGGTGCAGTTTCTAGGGGAGGGTGTGGTTTCTGGAAGAGGGTGTGGTTTCTTGAGGAGGGTGTGGTTTTTGGGGCTGGGTGTGGTTTCTTGGTGAGTGTAAGTTTTCTGGGGTCAGGTTGTGCTTTCTGGGGGAGGGTCTGGTTTCTGGGGGAGGGTCTGGTTTCTGGGGGAGGGTGTGGTTTCTGGGGGATGGTGTGGTTTCTGGGGGAGGTTGTGGTTTCTGGGGGAGGGTGTGGTTTCTGGGGGAAGGTCGGGTTTCTGGGGGAGGGTGTGGTTTCTGGGGTAAGGTCGGGTTTCTGTGGGAGGGTGTGGTTTCTGAGGTTTGATGTGGTTTCTGGGGGAGGCTGTAGTTTCTGTGGCAGAGTGTGGTTTCTGGGGGAAGATTATGTTTTCTGTGGGATGGTGTGGTTTCTGGGGGAGGGTGTGGTTTCTGTGGGAGGGTGTGGTTTCTGGGGGAGGGTGTGGTTTCTGGGGGAGGGTGTGGTTTCTGTGGGATGGTGTGGTTTCTGTGGGAGGGTCTGGTTTCTGGGGGAGGGTGTGGTTTCTGTGGGATGGTGTGGTATCTGGGGGAGGGTGTGGTTTCTGGGTGAGGGTGTGGTTTCTGTGGGAGGGTGTGGTTTCTGTGGGAGGGTGTGGTTTCTGTGGGAGGGTGTGGTTTCTGTGGGAGGGTGTGGTTTCTGTGGGAGAGTGTGGTTTCTGTGGGAGGGTGTGGTTTCTGTGGGAGGGTGTGGTTTCTGTGGGAGGGTCTGGTTTCTGGGGGAGGGTGTGGTTTCTGGGGGAGGGTGTGGTTTCTGGGTGAGGGTGTGGTTTCTTTGGGAGGGTGTGGTTTCTTTGGGAGGGTGTGGTTTCTGGGGGAGTGTGGGGATTCTCGGGGTGGATATGTTTTCTGGGGAAGGGTGTGGTTTCCTTTCACAGGAGAAGTTTCTGGGGGAGGGTGTAGTTTCTGTGGGAGGGGGAGGTTTCTGGAGGAGGGTGTAGTTTCTGGGGTAAGGTGTGGTTTCTGGGGGGGCGGAGATTTCTGGGAGAGGGTGTGGGTTCTTGGGGCAGGTTGTGGTTTCTGGGGGTGGGTGTGTTTTCTGTGTAAGGATGTAGTTTCTGGGAGAGGGTGTGGTTTCTTGTGGCAGGTTGTGTTTTCTGGGGGTGGGTGTGATTTCAGCAGGAGGGTGTGGTTTCTTGGTGAGGGTAAGGTTTCTGGGGGCAGATTGTGTTTTCTGGGGGAAAGTCGTTTCTGGAGGAGTGTGTAGTTTCTGGGGTAAGGTGTGGTTTCTAGGGGAGGCGGAGATTTCTGGGGTAGGATGTTAGTTCTTGGGGCAGGTTGTGGTTTCTAGGGGTGGGTCTTGTTTCTGGGCAGGTTGTGTTTTCTGGGCGTGGGTGTGTTTTCTGTGTAAGGATGTGGTTTCTGGGGGAGGGTGTGTTTTCTGTGTAAGGATGTGGTTTCTGGGGGAGGGTGTGGTTTCTTGTGGCAGGTTGTGGTTTTTGGGGGAGGGTGTGGTTTCTGGGGGAGGGTGTGGTTTCTGGGGGAGGGTGTGGTTTCTGGGGGAGGGTGTGGTTTCTGGGGGAGGGTGTGGTTTCTGGGGGCAACTTGTGTTTTCTTGGGGAGGGTGAGGTTTCTGGGGGAGGGCATGGTTTCTTGGGGCAGGTTGTGGTTTCTGGGGGAGGGTGTGGTTTCTGGGGGAGGGTGTGGTTTCTGGGGGAGGGTGTGGTTTCTGGGGAGGGCGTGGTTTCTTGGGGCAGGTTGTGGCTTCTGGGGGAGGGTGTGGTTTCTGGGGGCAACTTGTGTTTTCTTGGGGAGGGTGTACTTTCTTTTGGATAGTGTGGTTTCTTGTGGCAGGTTGTGTTTTCTGCAGGTGGGTGTGGTTTCTTGGTGAAGGTAAGGTTTCTGAGGGAGTGTGTGGGTTCTGAGGGTGTGTGTGGTTTCTCAGGGAGGGTATGGTTTCTGGGGCAGGGCGTTGTTTCTTGGCGAGGGTGTGGGTTCTGGGGGAGGGTGTAGTTTCTGGGGGTGGGTGTGGTTTCTGTGGTAGGGAGTGGTTTCTGGGGGAGGGTGTGGTATCTGGGGGAGGGTGCGGTTTCTGGGGGAGGGTGTGGTTTCTTGTGGAAGGTTGTGGTTTCTGGTGGAAGGTGTGGTTTCTGGGAGCAGGTTGTGTTTTTAGGGGGTGGGTGTGGTTTATGGGGGTCGGTCTGGTTTCTGCAGGAGGGTGTGGTTTCTGGGGGTGGGTGTGGTTTCACGGGGAGGGTGTGGTTTCTAGGGGTGGGGGTGATTTCTGGCGGTGGGAGTGGTTTCTCGGGGAAGGGATGCTTTCAGGGGGAGGGCGTGCTTTCTGTGGGAGTGTGTATTGTCTGTGAGAGAGTGTGGTTTCTGGGAGAAGGTTGTCGTTTCTTGGGGCAGGTTGTCTTTTCTGGGGGAAAGTGGGTTCTGGAGGAGTGTGTGGTTTCTAGGGGAGGCAGAGATTTCTGGGGGAGGGTGTGGGTTCTTGGGGCAGGTTGTGGTTTCTGGGGGTGGGTGTGTTTTCTGTGTAAGGATGTGGTTTCTGGGGGAGGGTGTGGTTTCTGGGGGAGGTGTTGTTTCTGGGGGAGGGTGTTGTTTCTGCAGGTGGGTGTGGTTTCTTGGTGAAGGAAAGGTTTCTGAGGGAGGGTGTGGGTTCTGGGGGTGTGTATGGTTTCTCAGGGAGGATATGGTTTCTGGGATGGGTGTGGTTTCTGGGGCAGGGTGTTTTTTTAGTGAGGGTGTGGTTTCTGGGGGAGGGTGTTGTTTCTTGGCGAGGTTGTGGGTTCTAGGGGAGGGTGCAGTTTCTGGGGAGTGGGTGTGGTTTCTGCGGTAGGGAGTGGTTTCTGCGGTAGGGAGTGGTTTCTGCGGTAGGGAGTGGTTACTGGGGGAGGGTGTGGTTTCTTGTGGAAGGTTGTGGTTTCAGGGCGAGGGTGTGGTTTCTGGCGGAGGGTGTGGTTTCTGGGGAGGGTGTGGTTTCTGGGGGAGGGTGTGGTTTCTGGAAGCAGGTTGTGTTTTTTGGGGGTGGGTGTGGTTTCTGGGGGTCGGTGTGGTTTCTGCGGGAGGGTGTCTTTTCTGGAGCTGGGGGTGGTTTCAGGGGGAGGGTGTGTTTTCTGGGGGTGGGGGTGTTTTCTGGTGGTGGGAGTGGTTTCTCTGGGAGGGAGTGGTTTCTGGGGCAGGGCGTTGTGTTTTCTGGGGGTGGCTGTGGTTTCTGGGGGAGGGTGTGGTTTCTGGGGGAGGGTGTGGTTTCTGGGGGAGGGTGTGGTTTCTGGGGGAGGGTGTGGTTTCTGGGGGAGGGTGTGGTTTCTGGGGGAGGGTGTGGTTTCTGGGGGAGGGTGTGGTTTCTGGGGGAGGGTGTGGTTTCTGGGGGAGGGTGTGGTTTCTGGGGAAGTGGGAAGATTCTGGGGGAGGGTGTGGTTTCTGGGGGAGGGTGTGGTTTCACGGGGAGGGTGTGGTTTCTAGGGGTGGGGGTGATTTCTGGCGGTGGGAGTGGTTTCTGGGGGAGGGGATGCTTTCAGGTGGAGGGCGTGCTTTCTGTGGGAGTGTGTATTGTTTGTGGGAGAGTGTGGTTTCTGGGAGAAGGTTGTCGTTTCTTGGGGCTGGTTGTCTTTTCTGGGGGAAAGTGGTTTTTGGAGGAGTGTGTGGTTTCTAGGGGAGGCGGAGATTTCTGGGGGAGGTTGTGGGTTCTTGGGGCAGGTTATGGTTTCTGGGGGTGGGTGTTGTTTCTGGGCAGGTTATTTTTTCTGGGGGAAAGTGGTTTCTGGAGGAGTGTGTAGTTTCTGGGGTAAGGTGTGGTTTCTAGGGGAGGCAGAGATTTCTGGGGGAGGGTGTGGGTTCTTGGGGCAGGTTGTGGTTTCTGGGGGTGGGTGTGTTTTCTGTGTAACGATGTGGTTTCTGGGGGAGGGTGTTGTTTCTGGGGGAGGGTGTGCTTTCTGCAGGTGGGTGTGGTTTCTTGGTGAGGGTAAGGTTTCTGAGGGAGGGTGTGGGTTCTGGGGGTGTGTGTGGTTTCTCAGGGAGGGTATGGTTTCTGGGGTGGGTGTGGGTTCTGGGGCAGGGTGTTTTTTTAGTGAGGGTGTGGTTTCTGGGGGAGGGTGTTGTTTCTTGGCGAGGTTGTGGGTTCTAGGGAAGGGTGCAGTTTCTGGGGGTGGGTGTGGTTTCTGCGGTAGGGAGTGGTTTCTGCGGTAGGGAGTGGTTTCTGCGGTAGGGAGTGGTTTCTGGGGGAGGGTGTGGTTTCTGGGGGTGGGTGTGGTTTCTTGTGGGCGGTTGTGGTTTCTGGGGGAGGGTGTGGTTTCTGGGGGTTGGTGTGATTTCTGGGGGAGGGTGTGGTTTCTGGGGGTTGGTGTGGATTCTGGGAGCAGGTTGTGTTTTTTGGGGGTGGGTGTGGTTTCTGGGGGCAGGTAGTGATTTCTGCGGGTGGGTGTGGTTTCTTGGCGAAGGTAAGGTTTCTGAGGTATGGTGTGGGTTCTGGGGGAGTGTGGGTTCTGGGGGTGTGTGAGGTTTCTCGGGGAGGGTATGCTTTCTGGGGTGGGTGTGGTTTCTGGGGCAGGGTGTGGTTTCTGGGGGTCGGTGTGGTTTCTGGGGGTGGGTGTGGTTTCTGGGGGTGGGGATGGTTTCTGGGGGTGGGTGTGGTTTCTGGGGGAGGGTGTGGTTTCTAGGGGTGGGGGTGATTTCTGGTGGTGGGAGTGGTTTCTGGGGGAGGGGATGGTTTCTGGGGGAGTGTGTATTGTCTGTGGGAGAGTGTTGTTTCTGGGGGCAGGTTGTGATTTTTGGGGGAGGGTTTGGTTTCTGGGGGTGACTGTGGTTTCCGGGGGAGGGTGTGTTTCTGGGGCAGGTTGTGGTTTCTGGGGGTGGGTGTGGTTTCTGGGGGCAGCTTGTGTTTTCTTGGGGAGGGTGTACTATCTGGTGGAGAGTGTGTTTTCTGGGGCAGGTTGTGTTTCCTGGGGTAAGGTGTGGTTTCTGGGGGAGGCGGAGATTAATGGGGGAGGGTGTGGGTTCTTGGGGCAGGTTGTGGTTTCTGGGGGTGAGTGTGTTTTCTGTGTAAGGATGTGGTTTCTGGGAGAGGGTGAATTTTCTGGGGGAGGCTGTTGTTTCAGGGGAGGGTGTGGTTTCTGCAGGTGGGTGTGGTTTCTTGGTGAGGGTAAGGTTTCCGAGGGAGGGTGTGGGTTCTGGGTGTGTGTGTGGTTTCGCGGGGAGGGTATGGTTTCTAGGGTGGGAGTGCTTTCTGGGGCAGGGCGTTGTTCCTTGGTGAGGCTGTGGGTTCTGTGGAAGGGTGTAGTTTCTGGGGATGGGTGTGGTTTCTCCGGTAGGGAGTGGTTTCTGGGGCAGGGTGTGGTATCTGGGGGAGGGTGTTGTTTCTTGTGGAAGATTTTGGTTTCTGTTGGATGGTGCTTTTTCTGCGAGCAGGTTGATTTTTTGGGGGGTGGGTGTGGTTTCTGGGTGTCGGTGTTGTTTCTGCAGGAGGGTGTTCTTTCTGGGGGAGTGTGTGGTTTCTGGGGTGGGTGTGGTTTCTGGGGGAGGGCGTGCTTTCTGTGGGAGGGTTTAGTGTCTGCGGGAGAGTGGTTTCTGGGGGCAGGTTGTGATTTCTGGGGGAGGGTTTTAGTTTCTGGGGGAGGGTGTGGTTTCAGGGGGTGGGTGTGGTTTCAGGGGGTGGGTGTGGTTTCAGGGGGTGGGTGTGGTTTCTGGGGGAGGGTGTAGTTTCTGTGGGTGGATGTGGTTTCTGGGGGAGGGACTGGTTCCTGAGGGAGGGTGTGGTTTCTGGGGGCGTGTTGTGTTTTCTGGGTGAGGGTGTGGTGTCTGAGGGAAGGCGTGAATTCTGGGGGAGGGTTTGGTTTCTGGGGGTGGCTGTGGTTTCTGGGGGAGGGTGTATTGTCTGGCGGAGGGTTTGGTTTCTGGTGGAGGGTGTGGTTTCTGGGGGTGGATGTGGTTTCTGGGGCAGGGTGTGGTTTCTGGGGGAGGGTGTGTTTTCTGCACGTGGGTGTTGTTTCTTGGTGAAGATAAGGTTTCTGGGGGAGGGTGTGGGTTCTGGGGGTGTGTGTGGTTTCTCAGGGAGGGTATGGTGTCTGGGGTCGGCATGGTTTCTGGGGCAGGGCGTTGTTTCTTGGCGAGGGTGTGGGTTCTGGGGGAGGGTGTGGTTTCTGGGGGTGGGTGTAGTTTCACGGGGAGGGTGTGGTTTCTAGTGGTGGGGGTGATTTCTGGCGGTGGGATTGGTTTCTGGGGGAGGGGATGGTTTCAGGTGGAGGGCGTGCTTTCTGTGGGAGTGTGTGTTGTCTGTGGGAGAGTGTGCTTTCTGGGGGAAGGTTGTCGTTTCTTGGGGCCGGTTGTCTTTTCTGGGGGAATGTGGTTTCTGCAGGAGTGTGTGGTTTCTAGGGGAGGCGGAGATTTCTGGGGGAGGGTGTGAGTTCTTGGGGCAGGTTGTGGTTTCTGGGGGTGGGTGTGTTTTCTGTGTAAGGATGTGGTTTCTGGGGGAGGGTGTGGTTTCTTGTGGAAGGTTGTGGTTTCTTGGGGAGGGTGTGGTTTCTGGGAGCAGGTTGTGTTTTTTGGGGGTGGGGGTGGTTTATTAGGGGTCGGTGTGGTTTCTGCAGGAGGGTGTGGTTTCTGGAGGTGGGGGTGGTTTCAGGGGGAGGGTGTGGTTTCTGGGGGTGGGGGTGTTTTCTGGCAATGGGAGTGGTTTCTGTGGGAGGGAGTGGTTTCTGGGGGAGGGTTGTGTTTTCTGGGAGAGGGTGTAGTGTCTGCGGGAGAGTGCGGTTTCTGGGGGCTGGTTATGATTTCTGGGGGTGAGTTTGGTTTCTGGGGGTGGCTGTGGTTTCTGGGAGAGGGTATGGTTTCTAAGGGAGGGTGAGTTTTCTGGGGGAAGGGGTGGTTTCTGGGGGAGTGGGAAGATTCTGGGGGAGGGTATGGTTTCTGGGGGAGGGTGTGGTTTCTTGGGGCAGTTTGTGGTTTCTGGGGCAGGGTGTGGTTTCTGGGGGCAACTTCTGGTTTCTTGGGGAGGGTGTACTTTCTGGTGGAGAGTGTGGTTTCTCGAGGCAGGTAGTGATTTCTGAGGGTGGGTGTGGTTTCTTGGTGAAGGTAAGGTTTCTGAGGGATGGTGAGGGTTCTGGGGGAGGGTGTAGTTTCTGGGGATGGGTGTGGTCTCTGGGGGAGGGTGTTGTTTCTCGGAGAGGGTGTGGTTTCTGGGGGAGGGTGTGGTTTCTGGGGGAGGGTGTGGTTTCTGAGGGTCGGTCTGGTTTCTGGGGGAGGGTGTGGTTTCTGGGGGTGGGTGTGGTTTCTGGGTGTGGGTGTGGTTTCTGGGTGTGGGGGTGGTTTCTGGGGGTGAGTGTGGTTTCTGGGGGAGGGGGTAGTTTCTGGGGGTGGGTGTGGTTTCTGGGTGTGGGGGTGGTTTCTGGGGGTGAGTGTGGTTTCTGGGGGAGGGGGTGGTTTCTGGGGGTGGGTGTGGTTTCTGGGAGTGGGTGTTGTTTCTGGGGGTGGGGGTGATTTCTGGCGGTGAGAGTGGTTTCTGGGTGTGGGGGTGGTTTCTGGGGGTGAGTGTGGTTTCTGGGGGAGGGGGTGGTTTCTGGGGGTGGGTGTGGTTTCTGGGGCAGGGTGTGGTTTCAGGGGGTGACTGTGGTTTCTCGGGGAGGGTGTGTTTCTGGGGCAGGTTGTCGTTTCTGCAGGTAGGTATTGTTTCTTCGTGAAGGTTAGGTTTCTGAGGGAGGGTGTGGGTTCTGGGTGTGTGTGTGGTTTCTCGGGGAGGGTATGGTTTCGGGGGTGGGAGTGGTTTCTGCGGTAGTGACTGGTTTCTAGGGCAGGGTGTGGTATCTGGGGGAGGGTGTGGTTTCTGGGGGAGGGTGTGTTTTCTTGTGGCAGATTGTGGTATCTGGTGGATGGTGTTTTTTCTGGGAGCAGGTTGTTTTTTTGGGGGGTGGCTGTGGTTTCTGGGGGTGGGGCTTCGTTTCTGGCAGTGGGAGTGGTTTCTGGAGGTGGGTGTGGTTTCTGGGGGAGGGCGTGCTTTCTGTGGGAGGGTTTAGTGTCTGCGGGAGAGTGGTTTCTGGGGGCAGGTTGTGATTTCTGGGGGAGGGTTTTAGTTTCTGGGTTGGCTGTGGTTTCTGGGGGAGGGTCTGGTTTCTGGGGGAGGGTCTGGTTTCTGGAGGAGGGTGTAGTTTCTGTGGGTGGGTGTGGTTTCTGGGGGAGGGTGTGGTTTCTGGGGGAGTGTGTCATTTCTGGGGGAGGGTGTATTGTCTGGGGGAGGGTCTGGTTTCTGGATGAGGGTGTAGTTTCTGGGGGTGTGTGTGGTTTCTGGGGGAGGGAGTGGTTCCTGAGGGATGGTGTGGTTTCTGGGGGCATGTGGTGTTTTCTGGGTGAGGGTGTGGTTTCTGGGTGAGGGTCTGGTTTCTGGGGGAGGGTGTGGTTTCTTGGGGCAGGTTGTGGTTTCTGGGGGAGGGTGTGGTTTCTGGGTGAGGGTGTGGTTTCTGGGGGGGGTGTGGTTTCTTGGGGCAGGTTGTGGTTTCTGGGGGAGGGTGTGGTTTCTTGGCGCAACTTGTGTTTTCTTGGGGAGGGTGTACTTTCTTTTGGAGAGTGTGGTTTCTGCGGGCAAGTTGTGTTTTCTGCAGGTGGGTGTTGTTTCTTGGTGAAGGTAAGGTTTCTCGGGGAGGGTGTGGGTTCTGGGGGTGTCAGTGGTTTCTCAGGGAGGGTATGGTTTCTGGGGTTGGTGTGGTTTCTGGGAGCAAGTTGTGTTTTTTGGGGGTGGGTGTGGTTTATGGGGGTCGGTCTGGTTTCTGCGGGAGGGTGTGGTTTCTGGGGGTGGGTGTGGTTTCACGGGGAGGGTGTGGTTTCTAGGGGTGGAAGTGATTTCTGGCGGTGGGAGTGGTTTCTGGGGGAGGGGATGCTTTCAGGGGGAGGGCTTGCTTTCTGTGGGAGTGTGTGTTGTCTGTGGGAGAGTGTGGTTTCTGGGGGAAGGTTGTCGTTTCTTGGGGCAGGTTGTCTTTTCTGGGGGAAAGTGGTTTCTGGAGGAGTGTGTGGTTTCTAGGGGAGGTGGAGATTTCTGGGGGAGGGTGTGGGTTCTTGGGGCAGGTTGTGGTTTCTGGGGGTGGGTGTTGTTTCTGGGCAGGTTGTGTTTTCTGGGGGAAAGTGGTTTCTGGAGGAGTGTGTAGTTTCTGGGGTAAGGTGTGGTTTCTAGGGGAGGCGGAGATTTCAGGGGGAGGGTGTGGGTTCTTGGGGCAGGTTGTGTTTTCTGGGGGTGGGTGTGTTTTCTGTGTAAGGATGTGGTTTCTGGGGGAGGGTGTGGGTTCTGGGGGTGTGTGTGGTTTCTCGGGGGGTATGGCTTCTGGGGTGGGTGTGGTTTCTGGGGAAGGGTGTTTTTTTGGTGAGGGTGTGCTTTCTGGGGGAGGGTGTTGTTTCTTGGCGATGTTGTGGGTTCTAGGGGAGGGTGCAGTTTCTGGGGGTGGGTGTGGTTTCTGGGGGAGGGACTGGTTCCTGAGGGAGGGTGTGGTTTCTGGTGGCGTGTTGTGTTTTCTGGGTGAGGGTGTGATTTCTGGGTGAGGGTGTGATTTCTGGGGGTGGCTGTGGTTTCTGGGGGATTGTGTGGTTTCTGGGGGAGGGTGTATTGTCTGGGGGATGGTTTGGTTTCTGGGGTAGGGTGTTTTTCTGGGGGAGGTTGTTGTTTCTGTGGGAGGGTGTTGTTTCTGAGGTAGGGTGTGTAACTGGGGGTGCGTGTGGTTTCTGGGGGAGGGTGTGGTTTCTGGGGGAGGGTGTGGTTTCTGAGGTTTGGTCTGGTTTCTGGGGGAGGGTGTAGTTTCTGTGGGAGGGTGTGGTTTCTGAGGTTTGGTGTGGTTTCTGGGGGAAAGTGTAGTTTCTGGGGCAGAGTGTGGTTTCTGGGGGAAGATTGTGTTTTCTGGGGGAGGGTGTGGTTTCTTCGGGAGGGTGTGGATTCTGGGGGAGTGTGTGGTTTCTCGGGGAGTGTGTGGTTTCTGGGAGAGTGTGTAGATTCTCGGGGTGGATGTGTTTTCTGGGGAAGGGTGTTGTTTCCTTTCGCGGGTGCAGTTTCTGGGGGAGGGTGTTGTTTCTGGGGGAGGGTGTGGTTTATGGGGTTGGGTGTGGTTTCTGTGAGAGGGTGTGGTTTCTGTGGGAGGGTGTGGTTTCTGTGGGAGGGTGTGGTTTCTGTGGGAGGGTGTGGTTTCTGGGGGAGGGTGTGGTTTCTGGGGGAGGGTGTGGTTTCTGGGGGAGGGTGTGGTTTCTGGGGGAGAGTGTGGTTTCTGGGGGAGGGTGAGGTTTCTGGGGGAGGGCGTGGGTTCAGGGGGAGGGTGTGATTTCTGGGAGTGTGTGTGTTTTCTGTGCGAGGGTATGGTTCCTGGGAGTGCGTGTGGTATCTGGGGGATGGTGTGCTTTCTGGGGGCCGGTTGTGTTTTCTGGGGACGGTGTGGTTTCTGGGGGATGGTGTGTTTTCTTGGTGAGGGTGTGCTTTCTGGGGGCCGGTTGTGTTTTCTGGGGGAGGGTGTGGTTTCTTGGAGTGGGTGTAGTTTCGGGGTGTGGGTGTGGTTTCAGGATGTGGGTGTGGTTTCTGGGGGTGGGTATGGTTTCTGGGGGTGGGTATGGTTTCTGGGGGTGGGTGTGATTTCTGGGGGAGGGTGTGGTTTCTGGGGGACAGTGTGGTTTTTGGGCGAGGGTGTGGTTTCTGAGGTTTGGTGTGGTTTCTGGGGGATAGTGTGGTTTCTGGGGGAAGATTGTGTTTTCTGTGGGATAGTGTGGTTTCTGGGGGATGGTGTGGGTTCTGGGGGAGGGTGTGGTTTCTGGGGGATGGTGTGGGTTCTGGGGGAGGGTGTGGTTTCTGGGGGAGGGTGTGGTTTCTGGGGGAGGGTGTGGTTTCTGGGGGAGGGTGTGGTTTCTTGGGGAGGGTGTGGTTTCTGGGGGAGGGTGTGGTTTCTGGGGGAGGGTGTGGTTTCTGGGGGAGGGTGTGGTTTCTGGGGGAGGGTGTGGTTTCTGTGGGAGGGTGTGGTTTCTGTGGGAGGGTGTGGTTTCTGTGGGAGGGTGTGGTTTCTGTGGGAGGGTGTGGTTTCTGTGGGAGGGTATGGTTTCTGGAGATGGGTGTGGATTCTGGGGTTGGGTGTGTTTTCTGTGGGAGGTTGTGATTTCTGGGAGTGTGTGTCTTTCTGGAGAGGGTGTGTTTTCTGGGGGTGCGTGTGTTTTCTGGGCAAGGTTGTGGTTTCTTGGTGAGGGTGTGTTTTCTGGAAGAGGGTGTGGTTTCTGTGGGAGGGTGTGGTTTCTGGGGGTGTGTGTGTTTCTGGGTGAGGGTGTGGTTTCTGTGGGAGGGTGTTGTTTCTGGGGGAGGGTGTTGTTTCTGGGGGAGGGTGTTGTTTCTGGGGGAGGGTGTTGTTTCTGGGGGAGGGTGTTGTTTCTGGGGGAGGGTGTTGTTTCTGGGGGAGGGTGTTGTTTCTGGGGGAGGGTGTGGTTTCTGGGGGTGGGTGTGGTTTCTGGGGGCAGGTAGTGGTTTCTGTGGGAGGGTGTGGTTTCTGTGGGAGGGTGTGGTTTCTGGGCGAGAGTGTGGTTTCTTGGGGCAGGTTGTGGTTTCTGGGGCAGAGTGTGATTTCTGGCGGAGGGTGTGGGTTCTGGGGGAGGGTGTGGTTTCTGGGGTCAGTTGGTATTTTCTGGGGGAGAGTGGCTTCTGGGGGTTGGTGTGATTTCTGGGGGAGGGTGTGGTTTCTGGGGGAGGGTGAGATTTCTGGGGGAGGGTGAGATTTCTGGGGGAGGGTGAGATTTCTGGGGGTGGGTGAGATTTCTGGGGGAGGGTGTGCTTTCTGGGGGAGGGTGTGTTTTCTGGGGGAGGGTGGTTTCTGGGCGAGGGTGTGGTTTCTGGGCGAGGGTTTGGTTTCTGTAGTTTGGTGTGGTTTCTGGGGGAGGGTGTGGTTTCTGGCGGAGTGTGTGGATTCTCGGGGTGGATGTGTTTTCTGGGGAGGGGTGTGGGTTCCTTTCGCGGGTGCAGTTTCTAGGGGAGGGTGTGGTTTCTGGAAGAGGGTGTGGTTTCTTGAGGAGGGTGTGGTTTTTGGGGCTGGGTGTGGTTTCTTGGTGAGTGTAAGTTTTCTGGGGTCAGGTTGTGCTTTCTGGGGGAGAGTGGTTTCTGGGGGAGGGTCTGGTTTCTGGGGGAGGGTGTGGTTTCTGGGGGATGGTGTGGTTTCTGGGGGAGGTTGTGGTTTCTGGGGAAGGTCGGGTTTCTGGGGGAGGGTGTGGTTTCTGGGGGAAGGTCGGGTTTCTGGGGGAGGGTGTGGTTTCTGAGGTTTGATGTGGTTTCTGGGGGAGGCAGTAGTTTCTGGGGCAGAGTGTGGTTTCTGTGGGAGGGTGTGGTTTCTGTGGGAGGGTGTGGTTTCTGTGGGAGGGTGTGGTTTCTGGGGGATGGTGTGGTTTCTGGGGGATGGTGTGGGTTCTGGGGGAGGGTGTGGTTTCTGGGGGAGGGTGTGGTTTCTGGGGGAGGGTGTGGTTTCTGGGGGAGGGTGTGGTTTCTGGGGGAGGGTGTGGTTTCTGGGGGAGGGTGTGGTTTCTGGGGGAGGGTGTGGTTTCTGGGGGAGGGTGTGGTTTCTGGGGGAGGGTGTGGTTTCTGGGGGAGGGTGTGGTTTCTGGGGGGGAGGGTGTGGTTTCTGGGGGAGGGTGTGGTTTCTGTGGGAGGGTGTGGTTTCTGTGGGAGGGTGTGGTTTCTGTGGGAGGGTGTGGTTTCTGTGGGAGGGTATGGTTTCTGGAGATGGGTGTGGATTCTGGGGTTGGGTGTGTTTTCTGTGGGAGGTTGTGATTTCTGGGAGTGTGTGTCTTTCTGGAGAGGGTGTGTTTTCTGGGGGTGCGTGTGTTTTCTGGGCAAGGTTGTGGTTTCTTGGTGAGGGTGTGTTTTCTGGAAGAGGGTGTGGTTTCTGTGGGAGGGTGTGGTTTCTGGGGGTGGGTGTGTTTCTGGGTGAGGGTGTGGTTTCTGTGGGAGGGTGTTGTTTCTGGGGGAGGGTGTTGTTTCTGGGGGAGGGTGTTGTTTCTGGGGGAGGGTGTTGTTTCTGGGGGAGGGTGTTGTTTCTGGGGGAGGGTGTTGTTTCTGGGGGAGGGTGTGGTTTCTGGGGGTGGGTGTGGTTTCTGGGGGCAGGTAGTGGTTTCTGTGGGAGGGTGTGATTTCTGTGGGAGGGTGTGGTTTCTGGGCGAGAGTGTGGTTTCTGGGCGAGAGTGTGGTTTCTTGGGGCAGGTTGTGGTTTCTGGGGCAGAGTGTGATTTCTGGCGGAGGGTGTGGGTTCTGGGGGAGGGTGCGGTTTCTGGGGTCAGTTGGTATTTTCTGGGGGAGAGTGGTTTCTGGGGGTCGGTGTGATTTCTGGGGGAGGGTGTGGTTTCTGGGGGAGGGTGAGATTTCTGGGGGAGGGTGTTGTTTCTTGGGGAGGGTGTGCTTTCTGGGGGAGGGTGTGTTTTCTGGGGGAGGGTGTGTTTTCTGGGGGAGAGTGGTTTCTGGGCGAGGGTGTGGTTTCTGGGCGAGGGTGTGGTTTCTGGGCGAGGGTTTGGTTTCTGTAGTTTGGTGTGGTTTTGGGGGAGGGTGTGGTTTCTGGTCGAGGGTGTGGTTTCTGAGGTTTGGTGTGGTTTTGGGGGAGGGTGTAGTTTCTGGGGCAGATTGTGGTTTCTGGGGGAAGATTGTGTTTTCTGGGGGATGGTGTGGTTTCTGGGGGAGGGTGTGGTTTCTGGGGGTGGGTGTGGTTTCTGGGGGTGGGTGTGGTTTCTGGGGGAGGGTGTGGTTTCTGGGGGAGGGTGTGGTTTCTGAGGTTTGGTGTGGTTTTGGGGGAGGGTGTAGTTTCTGGTGCAGATTATGGTTTCTGGGGGAAGATTGTGTTTTCTGTGGGATGATGTGGTTTCTGTGGGAGGGTCTGGTTTCTGGGGGAGGTTGTGGCTTCTGTGGGAGGGTGTGGTTTCTGGCGGAGTGTGTGGATTCTCGGGGTGGATGTGTTTTCTGGGGAGGGGTGTGGGTTCCTTTCGCGGGTGCAGTTTCTAGGGGAGGGTGTGGTTTCTGGAAGAGGGTGTGGTTTCTTGAGGAGGGTGTGGTTTTTGGGGCTGGGTGTGGTTTCTTGGTGAGTGTAAGTTTTCTGGGGTCAGGTTGTGCTTTCTGGGGGAGAGTGGTTTCTGGGGGAGGGTCTGGTTTCTGGGGGAGGGTGTGGTTTCTGGGGGAGGTTGTGGTTTCTGGGGGAAGGTCGGGTTTCTGGGGGAGGGTGTGGTTTCTGGGGTAAGGTCGGGTTTCTGTGGGAGGGTGTGGTTTCTGGGTGAGGGTGTGGTTTCTGGGGGAGGGTGTGGTTTCTGAGGTTTGGTGTGGTTTTGGGGGAGGGTGTGGTTTCTGGTGCAGATTATGGTTTCTGGGGGAAGATTGTGTTTTCTGTGGGATGATGTGGTTTCTGTGGGAGGGTGTGGTTTCTGGGGGAGGGTGTGGTTTCTGGGGGAGGGTGTGGTTTCTGGGGAAGGTCGGGTTTCTGGGGGAGGGTGTGGTTTCTGGGGTAAGGTCGGGTTTCTGTGGGAGGGTGTGGTTTCTGAGGTTTGATGTGGTTTCTGGGGGAGGCTGTAGTTTCTGTGGCAGAGTGTGGTTTCTGGGGGAAGATTATGTTTTCTGTGGGATGGTGTGGTTTCTGGGGGGAGGGTGTGGTTTCTGGGGGAGGGTGTGGTTCCTGGGGGAGGGTGTGATTTCTGGGGGAGGGTGTGGTTTCTGTGGGAGGGTGTGGTTTCTGGGGGAGGGTGTGGTTCCTGTGGGAGGGTGTGATTTCTGGGGGAGGGTGTGGTTTCTGTGGGATGGTGTGGTTTCTGGGGGAGGGTGTGGTTTCTGTGGGAGGGTGTGGTTTCTGGGGGATGGTGTGGGTTCTGGGGGAGGGTGTGGTTTCTGGGGGAGGGTGTGGTTTCTTGGGGAGGGTGTGGTTTCTGGGGGAGGGTGTGGTTTCTGGGGGAGGGTGTGTGTTTCTGGGGGAGGGTGTGGTTTCTGGGGGAGGGTGTGGTTTCTGGGGGAGGGTGTGGTTTCTGGGGGAGGGTGTGGTTTCTGGGGGAGGGTGTGGTTTCTGGGCGAGGGTGTGGTTTCTGGGAGAGGGTGTGGTTCCTGAGTGAGGGTGTGGTTTCTGGGGGCCGGTTGTGTTTTCTAGGGATGGTGTGGTTTCTGGGGGATGGTGTGTTTTCTTGGTGAGGGTGTGCTTTCTGGGGGATGGTGTGGTTTCTGGGGGCCGGTTGTGTTTTCTGGGGGAGGGTGTGGTTTCTTGGATTGGGTGTAGTTTCGGGGTGTGGGTGTGGTTTCTGGGGGAGGGTGTGGTTTCTGGGGGAGGGTGTGGTTTCTGGGGGAGGGTGTGGTTTCTGGGGGAGGGTGTGGTTTCTGGGGGAGGGTGTGGTTTCTGGGGGAGGGTGTGGTTTCTGGGGGAGGGTGTGGTTTCTGGGGGAGGGTGTGGTTTCTGGGGGAGGGTGTGGTTTCTGGGGGAGGGTGTGGTTTCTGGGGGAGGGTGTGGTTTCTGGGGGAGGGTGTGGTTTCTGAGGGTCGGTCTGGTTTCTGGGGGAGGGTGTGGTTTCTGGGGGTGGGTGTGGTTTCTGGGTGTGGGGGTGGTTTCTGGGGGTGAGTGTGGTTTCTGGGGGAGGGGGTAGTTTCTGGGGGTGGGTGTGGTTTCTGGGTGTGGGGGTGGTTTCTGGGGGTGAGTGTGGTTTCTGGGGGAGGGGGTGGTTTCTGGGGGTGGGTGTGGTTTCTGGGAGTGGGTGTTGTTTCTGGGGGTGGGTGTGGTTTCTGGGGGAGGGGGTAGTTTCTGGGGGTGGGTGTGGTTTCTGGGTGTGGGGGTGGTTTCTGGGGGTGAGTGTGGTTTCTGGGGGAGGGGGTGGTTTCTGGGGGTGGGTGTGGTTTCTGGGAGTGGGTGTTGTTTCTGGGGGTGGGGGTGATTTCTGGCGGTGAGAGTGGTTTCTGGGTGTGGGGGTGGTTTCTGGGGGTGAGTGTGGTTTCTGGGGGAGGGGGGTGGTTTCTGGGGGTGGGTGTGGTTTCTGGGGCAGGGTGTGGTTTCAGGGGGTGACTGTGGTTTCTCGGGGAGGGTGTGTTTCTGGGGCAGGTTGTCGTTTCTGCAGGTAGGTATTGTTTCTTCGTGAAGGTTAGGTTTCTGAGGGAGGGTGTGGGTTCTGGGTGTGTGTGTGGTTTCTCGGGGAGGGTATGGTTTCGGGGGTGGGAGTGGTTTCTGCGGTAGTGACTGGTTTCTAGGGCAGGGTGTGGTATCTGGGGGAGGGTGTGGTTTCTGGGGGAGGGTGTGTTTTCTTGTGGCAGATTGTGGTATCTGGTGGATGGTGTTTTTTCTGGGAGCAGGTTGTTTTTTTGGGGGGTGGCTGTGGTTTCTGGGGGTGGGGCTTCGTTTCTGGCAGTGGGAGTGGTTTCTGGAGGTGGGTGTGGTTTCTGGGGGAGGGCGTGCTTTCTGTGGGAGGGTTTAGTGTCTGCGGGAGAGTGGTTTCTGGGGGCAGGTTGTGATTTCTGGGGGAGGGTTTTAGTTTCTGGGTTGGCTGTGGTTTCTGGGGGAGGGTCTGGTTTCTGGGGGAGGGTCTGGTTTCTGGAGGAGGGTGTAGTTTCTGGAGGAGGGTGTAGTTTCTGTGGGTGGGTGTGGTTTCTGGGGGAGGGTGTGGTTTCTGGGGGAGTGTGTCATTTCTGGGGGAGGGTGTATTGTCTGGGGGAGGGTCTGGTTTCTGGATGAGGGTGTAGTTTCTGGGGGTGTGTGTGGTTTCTGGGGGAGGGAGTGGTTCCTGAGGGATGGTGTGGTTTCTGGGGGCATGTGGTGTTTTCTGGGTGAGGGTCTGGTTTCTGGGGGAGGGTGTGGTTTCTTGGGGCAGGTTGTGGTTTCTGGGGGAGGGTGTGGTTTCTGGGTGAGGGTGTGGTTTCTGGGGGGGGTGTGGTTTCTTGGGGCAGGTTGTGGTTTCTGGGGGAGGGTGTGGTTTCTTGGCGCAACTTGTGTTTTCTTGGGGAGGGTGTACTTTCTTTTGGAGAGTGTGGTTTCTGCGGGCAAGTTGTGTTTTCTGCAGGTGGGTGTTGTTTCTTGGTGAAGGTAAGGTTTCTCGGGGAGGGTGTGGGTTCTGGGGGTGTCAGTGGTTTCTCAGGGAGGGTATGGTTTCTGGGGTTGGTGTGGTTTCTGGGAGCAAGTTGTGTTTTTTGGGGGTGGGTGTGGTTTATGGGGGTCGGTCTGGTTTCTGCGGGAGGGTGTGGTTTCTGGGGGTGGGTGTGGTTTCACGGGGAGGGTGTGGTTTCTAGGGGTGGAAGTGATTTCTGGCGGTGGGAGTGGTTTCTGGGGGAGGGGATGCTTTCAGGGGGAGGGCTTGCTTTCTGTGGGAGTGTGTGTTGTCTGTGGGAGAGTGTGGTTTCTGGGGGAAGGTTGTCGTTTCTTGGGGCCGGTTGTCTTTTCTGGGGGAAAGTGGTTTCTGGAGGAGTGTGTGGTTTCTAGGGGAGGTGGAGATTTCTGGGGGAGGGTGTGGGTTCTTGGGGCAGGTTGTGGTTTCTGGGGGTGGGTGTTGTTTCTGGGCAGGTTGTGTTTTCTGGGGGAAAGTGGTTTCTGGAGGAGTGTGTAGTTTCTGGGGTAAGGTGTGGTTTCTAGGGGAGGCGGAGATTTCAGGGGGAGGGTGTGGGTTCTTGGGGCAGGTTGTGTTTTCTGGGGGTGGGTGTGTTTTCTGTGTAAGGATGTGGTTTCTGGGGGAGGGTGTGGGTTCTGGGGGTGTGTGTGGTTTCTCGGGGGGTATGGCTTCTGGGGTGGGTGTGGTTTCTGGGGAAGGGTGTTTTTTTGGTGAGGGTGTGGTTTCTGGGGGAGGGTGTTGTTTCTTGGCGATGTTGTGGGTTCTAGGGGAGGGTGCAGTTTCTGGGGGTGGGTGTGGTTTCTGGGGGAGGGACTGGTTCCTGAGGGAGGGTGTGGTTTCTGGTGGCGTGTTGTGTTTTCTGGGTGAGGGTGTGATTTCTGGGTGAGGGTGTGATTTCTGGGGGTGGCTGTGGTTTCTGGGGGATTGTGTGGTTTCTGGGGGAGGGTGTATTGTCTGGGGGATGGTTTGGTTTCTGGGGTAGGGTGTTTTTCTGGGGGAGGTTGTTGTTTCTGTGGGAGGGTGTTGTTTCTGAGGTAGGGTGTGTAACTGGGGGTGCGTGTGGTTTCTGGGGGAGGGTGTGGTTTCTGGGGGAGGGTGTGGTTTCTGAGGTTTGGTCTGGTTTCTGGGGGAGGGTGTAGTTTCTGTGGGAGGGTGTGGTTTCTGAGGTTTGGTGTGGTTTCTGGGGGAAAGTGTAGTTTCTGGGGCAGAGTGTGGTTTCTGGGGGAAGATTGTGTTTTCTGGGGGAGGGTGTGGTTTCTTCGGGAGGGTGTGGATTCTGGGGGAGTGTGTGGTTTCTCGGGGAGTGTGTGGTTTCTGGGAGAGTGTGTAGATTCTCGGGGTGGATGTGTTTTCTGGGGAAGGGTGTTGTTTCCTTTCGCGGGTGCAGTTTCTGGGGGAGGGTGTTGTTTCTGGGGGAGGGTGTGGTTTATGGGGTTGGGTGTGGTTTCTGTGAGAGGGTGTGGTTTCTGTGGGAGGGTGTGGTTTCTGTGGGAGGGTGTGGTTTCTGTGGGAGGGTGTGGTTTCTGGGGGAGGGTGTGGTTTCTGGGGGAGGGTGTGGTTTCTGTGGGAGGGTGTGGTTTCTGGGGGTGGGTGTGGTTTCTGTGGGAGGGTGTGGTTTCTGGGGGAGGGTGTGGTTTCTGGGGGAGGGTGTGGTTTCTGGGGGAGGGTGTGGTTTCTGGGGGAGAGTGTGGTTTCTGGGGGAGGGTGAGGTTTCTGGGGGAGGGCGTGGGTTCAGGGGGAGGGTGTGATTTCTGGGAGTGTGTGTGTTTTCTGTGCGAGGGTATGGTTCCTGGGAGTGCGTGTGGTATCTGGGGGATGGTGTGCTTTCTGGGGGCCGGTTGTGTTTTCTGGGGACGGTGTGGTTTCTGGGGGATGGTGTGTTTTCTTGGTGAGGGTGTGCTTTCTGGGGGCCGGTTGTGTTTTCTGGGGGAGGGTGTGGTTTCTTGGAGTGGGTGTAGTTTCGGGGTGTGGGTGTGGTTTCAGGATGTGGGTGTGGTTTCTGGGGGTGGGTATGGTTTCTGGGGGTGGGTATGGTTTCTGGGGGTGGGTGTGATTTCTGGGGGAGGGTGTGGTTTCTGGGGGACAGTGTGGTTTTTGGGCGAGGGTGTGGTTTCTGAGGTTTGGTGTGGTTTCTGGGGGATAGTGTGGTTTCTGGGGGAAGATTGTGTTTTCTGTGGGATAGTGTGGTTTCTGGGGGATGGTGTGGGTTCTGGGGGAGGGTGTGGTTTCTGGGGGATGGTGTGGGTTCTGGGGGAGGGTGTGGTTTCTGGGGGAGGGTGTGGTTTCTGGGGGAGGGTGTGGTTTCTGGGGGAGGGTGTGGTTTCTTGGGGAGGGTGTGGTTTCTGGGGGAGGGTGTGGTTTCTGGGGGAGGGTGTGGTTTCTGGGGGAGGGTGTGGTTTCTGGGGGAGGGTGTGGTTTCTGGGGGAGGGTGTGGTTTCTGTGGGAGGGTGTGGTTTCTGTGGGAGGGTGTGGTTTCTGTGGGAGGGTGTTGTTTCTGGGGGAGGGTGTTGTTTCTGGGGGAGGGTGTGGTTTCTGGGGGAGGGTGTGGTTTCTGTGGGAGGGTGTGGTTTCTGTGGGAGGGTGTGGTTTCTGTGGGAGGGTGTGGTTTCTGTGGGAGGGTATGGTTTCTGGAGATGGGTGTGGATTCTGGGGTTGGGTGTGTTTTCTGTGGGAGGTTGTGATTTCTGGGAGTGTGTGTCTTTCTGGAGAGGGTGTGTTTTCTGGGGGTGCGTGTGTTTTCTGGGCAAGGTTGTGGTTTCTTGGTGAGGGTGTGTTTTCTGGAAGAGGGTGTGGTTTCTGTGGGAGGGTGTGGTTTCTGGGGGAGGGTGTTGTTTCTGGGGGAGGGTGTTGTTTCTGGGGGTGGGTGTGGTTTCTGGGGGCAGGTAGTGGTTTCTGTGGGAGGGTGTGGTTTCTGTGGGAGGGTGTGGTTTCTGGGCGAGAGTGTGGTTTCTTGGGGCAGGTTGTGGTTTCTGGGGCAGAGTGTGATTTCTGGCGGAGGGTGTGGGTTCTGGGGGAGGGTGTGGTTTCTGGGGTCAGTTGGTATTTTCTGGGGGAGAGTGGTTTCTGGGGGTCGGTGTGATTTCTGGGGGAGGGTGTGGTTTCTGGGGGAGGGTGAGATTTCTGGGGGAGGGTGAGATTTCTGGGGGAGGGTGAGATTTCTGGGGGAGGGTGTGCTTTCTGGGGGAGGGTGTGTTTTCTGGGGGAGGGTGGTTTCTGGGCGAGGGTGTGGTTTCTGGGCGAGGGTTTGGTTTCTGTAGTTTGGTGTGGTTTCTGGGGGAGGGTGTGGTTTCTGGTCGAGGGTGTGGTTTCTGAGGTTTGGTGTGGTTTTGGGGGAGGGTGTAGTTTCTGGGGCAGATTGTGGTTTCTGGGGGAAGATTGTGTTTTCTGGGGGATGGTGTGGTTTCTGGGGGAGGGTGTGGTTTCTGGGGGAGGTTGTGGCTTCTGTGGGAGGGTGTGGTTTCTGGCGGAGTGTGTGGATTCTCGGGGTGGATGTGTTTTCTGGGGAGGGGTGTGGGTTCCTTTCGCGGGTGCAGTTTCTAGGGGAGGGTGTGGTTTCTGGAAGAGGGTGTGGTTTCTTGAGGAGGGTGTGGTTTTTGGGGCTGGGTGTGGTTTCTTGGTGAGTGTAAGTTTTCTGGGGTCAGGTTGTGCTTTCTGGGGGAGAGTGGTTTCTGGGGGAGGGTCTGGTTTCTGGGGGAGGGTGTGGTTTCTGGGGGATGGTGTGGTTTCTGGGGGAGGTTGTGGTTTCTGGGGAAGGTCGGGTTTCTGGGGGAGGGTGTGGTTTCTGGGGGAAGGTCGGGTTTCTGGGGGAGGGTGTGGTTTCTGAGGTTTGATGTGGTTTCTGGGGGAGGCAGTAGTTTCTGGGGCAGAGTGTGGTTTCTGTGGGAGGGTGTGGTTTCTGTGGGAGGGTGTGGTTTCTGTGGGAGGGTGTGGTTTCTGGGGGAGGGTGTGGTTTCTGGGGGATGGTGTGGGTTCTGGGGGAGGGTGTGGTTTCTGGGGGAGGGTGTGGTTTCTGGGGGAGGGTGTGGTTTCTGGGGGAGGGTGTGGTTTCTGGGGGAGGGTGTGGTTTCTGGGGGAGGGTGTGGTTTCTGGGGGAGGGTGTGGTTTCTGGGGGAGGGTGTGGTTTCTGGGGGAGGGTGTGGTTTCTGGGGGAGGGTGTGGTTTCTGGGGGATGGTGTGGGTTCTGGGGGAGGGTGTGGTTTCTGGGGGAGGGTGTGGTTTCTGGGGGAGGGTGTGGTTTCTGGGGGAGGGTGTGGTTTCTGGGGGAGGGTGTGGTTTCTGGGGGAGGGTGTGGTTTCTGGGGGAGGGTGTGGTTTCTGGGGGAGGGTGTGGTTTCTGGGGGAGGGTGTGGTTTCTGGGGGAGGGTGTGGTTTCTGGGGGAGGGTGTGGTTTCTGGGGGAGGGTGTGGTTTCTGTGGGAGGGTGTGGTTTCTGTGGGAGGGTGTGGTTTCTGTGGGAGGGTGTGGTTTCTGTGGGAGGGTGTGGTTTCTGTGGGAGGGTATGGTTTCTGGAGATGGGTGTGGATTCTGGGGTTGGGTGTGTTTTCTGTGGGAGGTTGTGATTTCTGGGAGTGTGTGTCTTTCTGGAGAGGGTGTGTTTTCTGGGGGTGCGTGTGTTTTCTGGGCAAGGTTGTGGTTTCTTGGTGAGGGTGTGTTTTCTGGAAGAGGGTGTGGTTTCTGTGGGAGGGTGTGGTTTCTGGGGGTGGGTGTGTTTCTGGGTGAGGGTGTGGTTTCTGTGGGAGGGTGTTGTTTCTGGGGGAGGGTGTTGTTTCTGGGGGAGGGTGTTGTTTCTGGGGGAGGGTGTTGTTTCTGGGGGAGGGTGTTGTTTCTGGGGGAGGGTGTTGTTTCTGGGGGAGGGTGTGGTTTCTGGGGGTGGGTGTGGTTTCTGGGGGCAGGTAGTGGTTTCTGTGGGAGGGTGTGGTTTCTGTGGGAGGGTGTGGTTTCTGGGCGAGAGTGTGGTTTCTTGGGGCAGGTTGTGGTTTCTGGGGCAGAGTGTGATTTCTGGCGGAGGGTGTGGGTTCTGGGGGAGGGTGCGGTTTCTGGGGTCAGTTGGTATTTTCTGGGGGAGAGTGGTTTCTGGGGGTCGGTGTGGTTTCTGGGGGAGGGTGTGGTTTCTGGGGGAGGGTGAGATTTCTGGGGGAGGGTGTTGTTTCTTGGGGTGGGTGAGATTTCTGGGGGAGGGTGTGCTTTCTGGGGGAGGGTGTGTTTTCTGGGGGAGGGTGTGTTTTCTGGGGGAGAGTGGTTTCTGGGCGAGGGTGTGGTTTCTGGGCGAGGGTGTGGTTTCTGGGCGAGGGTTTGGTTTCTGTAGTTTGGTGTGGTTTCTGGGGGAGGGTGTGGTTTCTGGGGGAAGATTGTGTTTTCTGGGGGATGGTGTGGTTTCTGGGGGAGGGTGTGGTTTCTGGGGGTGGGTGTGGTTTCTGGGGGTGGGTGTGGTTTCTGGGGGAGGGTGTGGTTTCTGGGGGAGGGTGTGGTTTCTGAGGTTTGGTGTGGTTTTGGGGGAGGGTGTAGTTTCTGGTGCAGATTATGGTTTCTGGGGGAAGATTGTGTTTTCTGTGGGATGATGTGGTTTCTGTGGGAGGGTCTGGTTTCTGGGGGAGGTTGTGGCTTCTGTGGGAGGGTGTGGTTTCTGGCGGAGTGTGTGGATTCTCGGGGTGGATGTGTTTTCTGGGGAGGGGTGTGGGTTCCTTTCGCGGGTGCAGTTTCTAGGGGAGGGTGTGGTTTCTGGAAGAGGGTGTGGTTTCTTGAGGAGGGTGTGGTTTTTGGGGCTGGGTGTGGTTTCTTGGTGAGTGTAAGTTTTCTGGGGTCAGGTTGTGCTTTCTGGGGGAGAGTGGTTTCTGGGGGAGGGTCTGGTTTCTGGGGGAGGGTGTGGTTTCTGGGGGAGGGTGTGGTTTCTGGGGGAGGTTGTGGTTTCTGGGGGAAGGTCGGGTTTCTGGGGGAGGGTGTGGTTTCTGGGGTAAGGTCGGGTTTCTGTGGGAGGGTGTGGTTTCTGGGTGAGGGTGTGGTTTCTGGGGGAGGGTGTGGTTTCTGGGGGAGGGTGTGGTTTCTGAGGTTTGGTGTGGTTTTGGGGGAGGGTGTGGTTTCTGGGTGAGGGTGTGGTTTCTGGGGGAGGGTGTGGTTTCTGAGGTTTGGTGTGGTTTTGGGGGAGGGTGTGGTTTCTGGTGCAGATTATGGTTTCTGGGGGAAGATTGTGTTTTCTGTGGGATGATGTGGTTTCTGTGGGAGGGTGTGGTTTCTGGGGGAGGGTCTGGTTTCTGGGGGAGGGTGTGGTTTCTGGGGAAGGTCGGGTTTCTGGGGGAGGGTGTGGTTTCTGGGGGAGGGTGTGGTTTCTGGGGTAAGGTCGGGTTTCTGTGGGAGGGTGTGGTTTCTGAGGTTTGATGTGGTTTCTGGGGGAGGCTGTAGTTTCTGTGGCAGAGTGTGGTTTCTGGGGGAAGATTATGTTTTCTGTGGGATGGTGTGGTTTCTGGGGGAGGGTGTGGTTCCTGGGGGAGGGTGTGATTTCTGGGGGAGGGTGTGGTTTCTGTGGGAGGGTGTGGTTTCTGGGGGAGGGTGTGGTTTCTGTGGGAGGGTGTGGTTTCTGGGGGAAGATTGTGTTTTCTGTGGGATGGTGTGGTTTCTGGGGGAGGGTGTGGTTTCTGTGGGAGGGTGTGGTTTCTGGGGGATGGTGTGGGTTCTGGGGGAGGGTGTGGTTTCTGGGGGAGGGTGTGGTTTCTTGGGGAGGGTGTGGTTTCTGGGGGAGGGTGTGGTTTCTGGGGGAGGGTGTGGTTTCTGGGGGAGGGTGTGGTTTCTGGGGGAGGGTGTGGTTTCTGGGGGAGGGTGTGGTTTCTGGGGGAGGGTGTGGTTTCTGGGGGAGGGTGTGGTTTCTGGGGGAGGGTGTGGTTTCTGGGCGAGGGTGTGGTTTCTGGGAGAGGGTGTGGTTTCTGGGAGAGGGTGTGGTTCCTGAGTGAGGGTGTGGTTTCTGGGGGCCGGTTGTGTTTTCTAGGGATGGTGTGGTTTCTGGGGGATGGTGTGTTTTCTTGGTGAGGGTGTGCTTTCTGGGGGATGGTGTGGTTTCTGGGGGCCGGTTGTGTTTTCTGGGGGAGGGTGTGGTTTCTTGGATTGGGTGTAGTTTCGGGGTGTGGGTGTGGTTTCTGGGGGAGGGTGTGGTTTCTGGGGGAGGGTGTGGTTTCTGGGGGAGGGTGTGGTTTCTGGGGGAGGGTGTGGTTTCTGGGGGAGGGTGTGGTTTCTGGGGGAGGGTGTGGTTTCTGGGGGAGGGTGTGGTTTCTGGGGGAGGGTGTGGTTTCTGGGGGAGGGTGTGGTTTCTGGGGGAGGGTGTGGTTTCTGGGGGTGGGTGTGGTTTCTGGGGGAGGGTGTGGTTTCTGGGGGAGGGTGTGGTTTCTGGGCGAGGGTGTGGTTTCTGAGGTTTGGTGTGGTTTCTGTGGGAGGCTGTAGTTTCTGGGGCAGAGTGTGGTTTCTGGGGGAAGATTGTGTTTTCTGAGGGAGGGTGTGGTTTCAAGGGGTGGTTGTGGTTTCTGTGGGAGGGTGTGGTTTCTGGGGGAGGGTGTGGTTTCTGGGGGAGGGTGTGGTTTCTGGGGGAGGGTGTAGTTTCTGGGGGAATGTGTGGATTCTGTGGGAGGGTCTGGTTTCTGGGGGAGGGTGTGGTTTCTGGGGTGGATGTGTTTTCTGGGGAGGGGTGTGGGTTCCTTTCGCGGGTGTGGTTTCTGGGGGAGGGTGTGGTTTCTGGGAGAGGGTGTGGTTTCTGATGGAGTGTGTGGTTCCTGGGGGCGGTCTGTTTTCTGGGGGATGGTGTGTTTTCTTGGTGAGGGTGTGGTTTCTGGGGGCCGGTTGTGTTTTCTGGGGTAGGGCGTGGTCTCTTGGAATGGGTGTAGTTTCGGGGTGTGGGTGTGGTTTCTGGGGGAGGGTGTGGTTTCGGGGTGTGGGTGTGGTTTCTGGGGGAGGGTGTGGTTTCGGGGTGTGGGTGTGGTTTCTGGGGGAGGGTGTGGTTTCGGGGTGTGGGTGTGGTTTCTGGGGGAGGGTGTGGTTTCTCGGAGTGGGTGTCTTTCTGGAGAGGGCGAGGTTTCTTGGTGAGGGTGTGTTTTCTGTGGGAGGGTGTAGTTTCTGGGGAGGGTGTGATTTCTGGGGGCCGGTTGTGTTTTCTGGGGGAGGGTGTGGTTTCTTGTGGAGGGTGTGGTTTCTGGGGGTGGGGCTTCGTTTCTGGCAGTGGGAGTGGTTTCTGGAGGTGGGTGTGGTTTCTGGGGGAGGGTGTGGTTTCTGGGGGAGGGTCTGGTTTCTGGGGGAGGGTGTGGTTTCTGGGGGAGGGTGTGGTTTCTGGGGGAGGGTGTGGTTTCTGGGGGAGGGTGTGGTTTCTGGGGGAGGGTGTGGTTTCTACGGGAGAGTGTGGTTTCTGGGGGTGGGTGTGGTTTCTGGGGGAGGGTGTGGTTTCTGGGGGACAGTGTTGTTTCTGTGCGAGGTTGTGGTTCCTAGGAGTGCGTGTGTTTTCTGGGGGAGGGTGTGGTTTCTGCGGGAGGGTGTAGTTCCTGGGGGTGGGTGTGTTTTCTGGGGGATAGTGTGTTTTCTTGGTGAGGGCGTGTTTTCTGGGGGAGGGTGTGGTTTCTGCGGGAGGGTGTAGTTTCGGGGTGTGGGTGTGGTTTCTGGGGGTGGGTGTGGTTTCTGGGGGAGGGTGTGGTTTCTGGGGGAGGGTGTGGTTTCTGGGGGAGGGTGTGGTTTCTGGGGGTAGGTGTGGTTTCTGGGGGTAGGTGTGGTTTCTGGGGTTGGGTGTGGTTTCGGTGGGTGGGTGTGGTTTCGGTGGGTGGGTGTGGTTTCAGGGGTGGGTGTGGTTTCAGGGGGTGGGTGTGGTTTCAGGGGGTGGGTGTGGTTTCAGGGGGTGGGTGTGGTTTCAGGGGGTGGGTGTGGTTTCTGGGGGTGGGTGTGGTTTCTGGGGGTGGGTGTGGTTTCTGGGGGTGGGTGTGGTTTCGGGGGGTGGGTGTGGTTTCGGGGGGTGGGTGTGGTTTCGGGGGGTGGGTGTGGTTTCGGGGGTGGGTGTGGTTTGGGGGGTGGGTGTGGTTTTGGGGGGTGGGTGCGGTTTCTGGGGGTGGGTGTGGTTTGGGGGGTGGGTGTGGTTTTGGGGGGTGGGTGCGGTTTCTGGGGGTGGGTGTGGTTTCTCGGAGTGTGTGTCTTTCTGGAGAGGGCGAGGTTTCTTGGCGAGGGTGTGTTTTCTGTGGGAGGGTGTAGTTTCTGGGGAGGATGTGATTTCTGGGGGCCGGTTGTGGTTTTCTGGGGGTGGGTGTGGTTTCTTGGGGAGGGTGTAGTTTCAGGGAGAGTGTGTGTTTTCTGGGGGTGGGTGTGGTTTCTGGGGGAGGATGCTGTTTCTGGCGGTTGGTGAGATTTCTGGGGGAGGTTGTAGTTTCTGGGGGTGGGTGTGTTTCTGGGGAATAGTGTGGTTTCTGGGGGCAGGTTATGGTTTCTGGGGGAGGGTGTGGTTTCTGGGGGAAAGTGGTTTCTGGGGGAGGGAGAGATTTCTGGGGGAGGTTGTGGTTTCTTGGGGAGGGTGAGATTTCTGGGGGAGGGTGAGATTTCTGGGCGAGAGTGTGGTTTCTGAGGTTTGGTGTGGTTTCTGGGGGCAGGTTATGTTTTCTGGGGGAGGGTGTGGTTTCTGGGGAGGGTGTGGTTTCTGGGGGAGGGTGTGGTTTCTGTGGTGGGTGGAGTTTCTGGGGGAGGGTGTGGTTTCTTGGTGAGAGTGTGGTTTCTGGGGAGGGTGTGGTTTCTTGGTGAGGGTGTGGTTTCTGGGGAGGGTGTGGTTTCTGTAGTGGGTGTTGTTTCTGGGGGAGGGTGTTGTTTCTGTGGAAGGGTGTGGTTTCTTGGTGAGGGTGTGGTTTCTGGGGAGGGTGTGGCTTCTGGGGGTGGGTGTTGGTTTTTGGGAGCAGGGGCTGGTTTCTGGGGCTGGGGGTTGGTTTTTGGGAGCAGGGCTCGTGTCTGGGGGTGGGTGTTGATTTCTGGGGGCAGGGGCTGGTGTCTGGGGGTGGGTGTTGGTTTCTGGGGGTGGGGGCTGGTGTCTGGGGGTGGGTGTTGGTTTCTGGGGGTGGGGGCTGGTGTCTGGGGGTGGGTTTTGGTTTCTGGGGGCGGGGGCTGGTGTCTGGTGCTGGGGGTTGGTTTCTGGGGGCGGGGCTGGTGTCTGGGGCTGGGGGTTGATTCCTGCGGGTGGGAGTTGGCTTCGGGGGAGGTTGTAGGCTGATTGTGTTGACAGTCGGATAGGGCTAGGGGAGCTGGGTTTGAAGTATGTCGCCGTGTGGATTTTTACACTCGGAATCTTGCTGGGTGAGGGGAATTGTCCGTCTTCAGTCTGTGTGGGGAATGGTGAGATGATGTTGCTGGAATCTCGCCTCACCGACCACTCCAGCCGGGCCTAGGTGGGCTTCAGGACCAGTTGACCAAGGCAAGGCCGCAGTTGGAACGAGTCAGTACCATGACTTTGACTCCATTGCTGACTGCATTTGGACTGATAGGGCCTGAATTTCCATTGATTCTCACACAGGATGACCGGCCAGAGATCAATCGACCAATGCCCGAGTCCTTCACACTGGGGATTTGGTGTCGGTTTGCCCCAGGTTTTCAGCTCACTGTGATTCCCCTCCCAAAGGGGAACTCAACCTTCAAGCTAGATTCCTAGCCCGTGTTTGGACGGGCAACTGCTTGAAGCAAAGGGACATTTCGGCCAAGGTCACGAAGACTTGGGTGGTCAGTAACAATGGGTTTAATTCATCTAAATTGAAAATTCCAACATCTTTAATATCACTGCTGCCAGGTGGAAAGCATTTGTGAATTCTCCAGTCTAGACTGCAGTTACAAAGTTACCAAAATGCTCAGAAACACAGTCTGTCTTCAAACTCGACTGGGAAACTCTTTTATAAGATTACCCAGGGATTGCTAGATACTGTTATCACGGCAACATGTCCTCAGTGTACTGGAACGCCCCCACCCACCAAGAGCAATTCCAGCCCCACCTCCAACCCCCAGCCCCCCTCACTCCTCCACAACTACCCCCAACACATTCTGCCACCCCACCCCTACACCCTGCCACAACCACCTATACACAGCCCTACCCAAATTGTATTCCAACTGGGGTTTAACCATTTTCCGATTGGTGATTGAGCCATACTCCAACAGGAAACAAGCCATTCTCCGGCTGGGATCTAGTCATGTTCCAACCAGGAGCTAGCCAATTTTAAAAAATTATTTCATGGTATTGCCCATCTCAAATTGTCCTTGAGAAGGTGGTGGTGAGCTGCCGCCTTGAACCACTGCAGTCCATGTGGTGTAGGTACACCCACAGTGCTGTTAGGAAGAAAGTTCCAGGATTTTGACCCAGGTTTCCCACTAGGATAGAGTCCTGTTCTGTCTGGGACTGCCTTGTGTTCTGACTGGGATCAAGCCGTTTCTCTGACTGGGATCTAGTCACATTCTGTTTGGGATCTAGTCATTTTCCAAGGATCAATCCTGCTCCAACCAAGTTCTAGCTATGATCCAACTGGGATCAAGTCCTGTTCTTAATACAAATGAGCTGTATTCCAACCGGGATTGAGTCCAGTTCTGACTGGGATCTAACCATATTCCAGTTTTGTTTTGACCAGGATCGAGCCATTACCTGGCCAGGATCAAGCTGTGTTCTGACCAGGATTGAGCCATTCTCCAACTGGGATCAAGACGGGTTCCAACCTATCTCAAGTCCTATTCCAATGGGGATCGAGGTACATTCCAATCAGGATCCAGCCACAATCCAACCTGGGTCGAACCATAACCGAGCTGAGATAAAGTCCTGTCCCATGAGCCATGTTGTGACCAGTGGGGGAGCCACGTTTGATATCCCCTTCTTCATGGCTCCACACCCTCCCCCTTCACAGATTGTGTGGTGCCCCTTTCCCACTCCTTCCCTGTTCGGTGTTTATTTCTCAGTGCTTCATTCCCAAATCCTTCAGTTTCTAGGCTGGTTCCATTGTTCCCTGAGCTCCCAGGTCCCACACTGCCATTCCTGTAGCACTATCAGGTCACATTGCCAGCCATTACTGAACTGAACGATGAGGCATTGATCACACTCAGCCTGAGCCAGGAGATCCTTCACTTCAGAAAAATCTGGACTAATATTGTGAGCAGCAGCAAGCGCTCTCTGTTTCCATGGCAATAGGGTTGTGCTCTTCCCAGCTGTAATGAGGTGTGTGGATGTGATAAAGGCCTGTGCGAAATGCAAATATTATTTCATTTCTGAGCTTGCAGCTGGCTGCCAGGCACCTTCTCAAAGCGTTTAGCAACATTTTGAAAGCAGGGTGGGGGCAGTGGATCAGGAATGAGCAGAAGCCATTTAAGCAGCAGAGACACAGGCAGTTCAGCCTGCGCAGTAACAGGGTCAAGACCCCACAGTCCAACTGAACTGAGGGGCAGCGGCTATTGACTTCTCAAAGCATAGTTATACCATTTTACAGGTCTTACATAAGACAGAAAGTGCATTACTTCAGCTCTTTCAGCAGGGAGACTTTCTAATGCTGTTGGGGAATGTTTAAACTAGTTTATCAGGGAACCTGAGGAGTAGCTCAATTTGGAGGGAACTAAAGCTGGTAACAGGAAGTAGAAAAGTGGCAAGTGTAATTAGAAGGCAGGCGAAACAAAGGCAAACATCAAATAGATTCAGAATGTGGAATAATGTCAAAAAGGCAAAGTTAAGGGCACTCAGAATGCACACAGCATTCACAACAAGGTAGATCATATAAAGGCACAAATAGAGGTAGATGGGTATAATCTGATTACCATTACAGAAACATGGCTGCAGGGTGGCCAAGACTGGGAACTGAATACTCAAGGGTATTCAACATTTAGGAAGGACAGGCAAAAAGGAAAAGGAGCTGGAATTACACTGATAAGGGATGAGATCAGTGCATTAGTAAGGGAGGATCTCAGATCTGAAGAACAATGTTTGGAATCCGTTTGGGTGAAGCTAAGAAACAGCAAAGGGCAGCAAACATTGGGAGGAGTTGTTTATCAGCCACCAAACAGTAGTGGTAATGTGGGGCAAGTTATTAATCAGGAGATTAGAGAAGTGTGCAGCATGGGTAATGCACTGATCATTGGGTGACTTCAATCTGCATATAGCCTGGGTAAGAGCAATGAGCACTGACACTGGGGAGGATGAGTTCCTGGAGTGTGTTAGGGATGGTTTTCTAGGGCAGAATGTTGAGGAACTGACCAGAGGACAGACTATTTTAGATCGAGAATTATGTAATGAAAAAGGGCTAATTCTATAGGTACATAAAAAGGAAAGGTTTGGCTAGACTAATATGGGTCCATTACAGGCAGTGAGGAGAATTCATAATGGGGAATAGAGAAATGGCAGAGAAGCTAAATGATTACTTTGTGTCTGTCTTCACTGAGGAAGATACAGGAGATCCAAGGCACGAGGGAGAATGAGGAGTTGAAGGAAATTAGTATAAGTAAGAAGATTATATTGGAGAAATCAATGGGACTGAAGGTTGATAAATCCCCAGGACCTGATATTCTGCATCCCAGTGTTGAAAGAGGTAGCTATAGAGATAGTGGATGCATTGGTGATCATCTTTCAAAATGTTATAGATTCTGGAACGGTTCCTACAGATTGGAAGGTAGCAGATGTCACCCCAGTATTTAAGAAAGGAGGGAGAGAGAAAACAGGGAACTACAAGCCTGTTAGCCTGATATCAGTAGTAGGGAAAATGCTTGAATCTGTTACAAAGGATATCACATCCTTTATCACAAATGGACACTTGGATAATAATGATCTGATTGGGCAGAGTCAACATGGATTTATGAATGGGAAAACATGTTTGACAAACCTGTTGCAGTTTTTTGAGGATGTTACTCACAGAATTGATAAAGCAGAGTCAATGGATGTAGTATATTTCGATTTCCATAAGGTTTTTGATAAAGTCCCCCAGAGAAGGTTGGTGAGCAAAATAAAAGCACACGGGACAGGAGGTAACAACTGGCATGGATTAAGGATTGGTTAACAGGCAGAAAACAGACAGTAGGAATAAATGGATCATTCTCGCGTTGGCAGGCTGTGACTAGTGGGGTGCTGCAAGGATTAGTGTTTGGGCCCCAGCTGTTCACAATATATATCAACGATTTGGATGTGGGGACCAAATGTAACATTTCCAAGTTCACAGATGGCACGAAGCTAGGTGGCAATGTGTGTTGTGAGGAAGGTGTAAAGTGGCTTCAAGAAGATTTGGACAGACTTAGTGAGTGGGCAAGAACTTGGCAAATGGAATATAATGTGAAGAAATGTGAGGTTATCCACTTTAGTAGGAGGAACAGGTGTTCAGAATATCTGAACACTGTTGAAAAAGAGACATGTTGAAGCTTTTCATCTTGCACTCATCAGGACACTCGCAACAATACCAATATAAGGAGAAGACAACAATTTATAGTGTATATGAAGAGAATGCTGATTGGTTGGCAAGTGGTGTTGCCCTGGAGAATGCACCAATGATGGTGACTGAGAATTAACTGCCAAGCATTGTTTGAAATTAAAACCAGGCAGCTTGACCCTGATTGGTCAAGGCATTGCCCTGAGGAATGATTCAGTCAATGGCTATCACTTATTTTGTTTAGCTGAACAGGCACAATGTATGTACATGTTCTTTCTGTCTGAAAAGAACTGGGACTTGTGTGTTAATATGTGCAGCTTCCATTGAACTTATGAGCTCGGCAACTTGCACAGTTGAGTTCAGTTTTAATGTCACCACGCATGCCCAAATAGATGGTGTTGCCATGGGATCCCCTCCAGGCCCAGCTCTCGCAATCATCTTTGTTGGGTTCCATGAGAATCATGTCTTCGATGGAATGACACCTAACTTCTTAACCCTCATATATTTCCGCTCTTTACTATACTTAAATCTGCAGTTGCATGTAATAATTTCCTTACATGTCTTAATAGGCTCCATCCTGCACTCAAATTCACCTTTTAAATGGAGCAGTCAAATGAGCTCCCCTTCCTTGACGTACTAGTTGAGAAATTTGCCATCTCCACCACCGTCTACCACAAGCCAACCTTCACTGGTCAATAAACGCGTTGGGATTCTTATAGTTCCACGCACAATAAGATTAGTCTTATTGGTAACCTTGTAAATAGGGCCCGAGCCACTTGCTCACCATGGAAGCTTGGTGCTGAAATAGGCACATCAACGGCATCCTACAGGATAATGACTACCCTGATCAGATCATTTCACACTGTATATCACACATGAACGGCCCTAAGGTCATCACTTTCGGCCCTGAAAAGTGCTCAGTCTACCTCAGATTACCTTGGAAGGGTAAGTATCTCAAAAATTTGAGCAACAGCTGAAGTTGTTTCATGTTGTTACTATGCAGTAGCAACATGAGTGGTATTCGTCACTAACAAAATGCTGCTGTTAAGCCAAAAAGATGTTCTGCCTCTCACACAAATGAATAATGCAGTACCTGAATTTCAGAGCCAGTGTGATGCTGGGTATGTAGGCCATACGTCCCAAAGACTGGTGGATCGTATCAAACAGCACATCCCAGCCACTGTTCACAATGGGCAAAGTACAGACCGTACCCAACCAGCCCGTGCTTGCAAAACTCAAACACAGTGTCCAACATTAGATGTGATTCCGCGATTGGACAACATTTGCTGAATAGAACCATAGAAAAGTTACAGCACAGAAGGAGGCCATTCATCCCATCTTGTCCATGCCAGCCTGAGGACACCCAGGTGCCCCTTCTAATCCTACCTTCCTGCATCCAGCCCATAGCCCTGCAGCTTACAGCACTTTAGGTGCAGATCCAGGTACTTTTTAAAAGGGTTTAGAGTTTCTGCCTTTACCACCAACTTAGGCAGCGAATGCCAGACACTCACTACCCTCTGCGTAAAAAAGTTCTTCCTCATGTCCCCCCTACACCTTCTGCCACTTATCTTGAACCTATGCCCACTGGTTCTAGAATTCTCCACCAAGGGAAACAATTTTATCCTGTCCACTCTATCTATTCCCCTCATAATTTTGTACACCTCAATCAAGTCACCTCTCAGCCTTCTTTGTTTAAGGAAAATAACCCCAACCTATCCAATCTCTCCTCGTAGCTACACTTTTCTAACCCTGGCAACATTCTTGTAAACCTCCTCTGCACTCTCTCCAGAGCTATCACATCCTTCCTGTAATGCGGTGACCAGAACTGCACACAATACTCCAGTTGTGGCCTCGCCAGTGTTTTATACAATTCCAACATTATATCCTTATTTTTATATTCTATACCTCTGCCAATGAAGGAGAGCATTCCATATGCCTTCTTTACAACCTTGTCTACTTGAACTGCTGCCTTCAGGGACCTGTGTACTTGTACGCCAAGATCTCTCACTTCATCTACCCCTCTTAGTATATTCCCATTTATTGTATAATCCCGGTAACTGTTTGACCTCCCTAAATCTATGACCTCACACTTCTCAATGTTAACATCCATCTGCCACTTTACCGCCCACTCCACCGATCCATCTATATTGTTTTGGAGATTATGGCTATCTCACTATCCACTTTTCAGCCAATCTTCGTGTCATCTGCAAATTTCCCAATCATGCGCCCCCCCCCCCCCCGCCCCCCACCACGTTCACGTCCAAATCATTAATATATAACACAAACAGCAAGGGTCCCAACACCGAGCCCTGTGGAACACCACTTGAGACAACTTTCCATTCGCAAGGGCATCCATCGACCATTACCCTTTGTTTCCTGTTACAAAGCCAACCTTTTATCCAGTTTGCCACATTACCCTGAATCACATGGGCTTTTACTCTCCTGGCCAATCTGCCATGTGGGACCTTGTCAAATGCCTTGCCAAAATCCATGTACACAACATCCACTGCATTACCTTCATCAACCCTTCTTGTCACTTCCTCAAAGAATTCAATCAAATTTGTGAGGCAGGACCTTTCTTTAACAAATCCATGTTGACCATCCTTGACTAGTCCATGCCTTTCCACATGACAGTTAATCCTATCTCTCAGGATTGATTCTACTAATTTTCTCACCACCAATGTAAGACTAACTGGCCTATAATTGTTTGGCATTTCCTTTGATCCTTTTTTAAACAATGGAACTACGTTTGCATTTCTCCAGTCCTCCGGTACCTCCTCTGTATCTAGTGAAGATTGGAAAATCATCGTCAGAGCATCTGCTATCTCCTCCCTGACTTCCTTCAGCAGCCTTGGAAACAATCCATCTGGCCCTGGTGACTTATCAACTTTCAAGGATTTCAGCCCTTCGAGTACTTCCTCTCACTTCATGATTACCCCATCCAATATCTCGCAGTGTTCCTCCTGGACTACTATATCTACATCCTCCCTTTCCTTTGTAAACACGGAGACAAAATATTCATTCAAAACCCTTCCCACAGCCTGTGCATCTACACACAAGTTTCCACCTTCATCTCGGATGGGTCCCACTTTTTCCTTAACTAACCTTTTAGCATTAACGTATTGGTAAAACATCTTTGGGTTATCTTTAACTTTACTTGCTAATCTTTTTACACGCCCTCTCTTTGATTTCCTTATTTCCTTTTTTACTTCGTCCCTGCACTTTCTATATTTGTCTAGGCTATCTCCAGTGCTTAGTTCTTTGTACCTAGTGATATAATCCTCAATGTGCTAAGAATTATGCTGACAACCAATTTAAGATTCTCAGTCGAACTCGCAGTTTGATGCATTTGGAAGCTACATATATTAATACACAGACAGAAAGAACATGCACATATATTACACCTGTTTCAGCTAAACAAAATAAGTGACAGTCTTTCACTGCCTCATTCCTCAGGGCAATGCTTTGACCAATCTGGGTTAAGCTGCCTGGTTTAAATTTCAAACAATGCTTGGCAGTTAACTGTCAGTTACCATCAGTGATGCATTCTCCATGGCATCACCACTTGCCAACCAACCAGCACTCCCTTCATATACAGTATAAATTGTTGTCTTCCTCTTATATTGGTATTCTCGTGAGTGTCCAAATGAGTGCAAGATGCAAAGCTTAGACATGTCTCTTTTTTTCAGCAATACTCAAGCTCTGTACCACCAAACGACTATTTGCTGAATATTTCTTAAATGGTGAGCGATTAGAAAGTGTAGATGTACAAAGGGACCTGGGTGTCCTCATCCATAAGTCACTGAAGGCTAACAAGCAGGTGCAGCAAGCAATCAGGAAGGCTAACAAGATGTTAGCCTTTATCGGAAGAGGATTTGAGTGCAGGAGCTGTGAAGTCTTCCTTCATTTGTACAGAATCTTGGTTAGACTGCACCTGGAGTACTGTGTGCAGTTTTGGTCCCCTTACCTTAGGAAGGATATTATTACCATACAGAGAGTGCAATGAAGGCTCATCAGACTTGTTCTGGGGATGACGGGACTGTCCTAGGAAGAGGGACTGGGGAAACTGGGCCTGGGTTCTCTAGGGTTTTGAAGAATGAGAGATGATCTCATTGAAACCTACAAAATACTTAAAGGGAAATCAAGATGATCCACAGTGAACACATCTGTACCAAGTGTTTGCAGCTCGTGGAGCTTTGGATCTGAATTAAGGAGCTGGAGTCCGAGCTGCAGACATTGCTCCACATCAGGGAGGGGGAAAGTTACCCGGACACTTTGCCCCAGGAAGCGGTCACACCCCTCAGATTAGGTAAGTTAAATTTGGTCTGTGAGCAGGGATAGGAGGGTGTAACTGGTGAAGCAAATCTCGGAATCCAGGGGGTAGCATTCGAGGAGCCGCAGCCCCAGAAACTGTCCAACAGTTACAAGGTTCTTGCAAGCTGTGTGGACGAGAGTGAGGACTGTAGGGAGGATGAGCCAACTGACCACAGCACCATGGTACAGGGAGCCATTCAAGTGGGGGGAGGAAATAGGAAGGTAGCAGTGGTAGGGGACAGTATAATTAGGGGGATAGATACTGTTCTCTGCTGCTGTGAGCGAGCCTCCTGAAAGTTGTGTTGCCTGCCCAGTGCCAGGGTTAAGAACATCTCCTCAGGGCTGGAGAGGAACTTGGAGTGGGAGGGGAGGATCCAGTTGTTGTCATCCATCTTGGTACCAATGACATTGATAGGACTGGAAAGGAGGTTCTGCTGAAAGAATTTGAACAGTTAGGAGCTAAATTAAAAACCAGAACCTCCAAGGTAATAACTTTGGGATTACTACCTGAACCACAGGCAAACTGGCTTAGGGTAAATAAAGTCAAGGAGTTAAATGCGTGGCTCAAAGATTGGTGTGGGATGAATGGGTTTCAGTTCATGGGGCACTGGCACCAGTACTGGGGCAGAAGGGAGCTGTTCTGGTGGGACGGGCTTCACTTGAACCATGCTGGGACCAGTGTCCTGGTGAATCGAATAACTGGGGCTGTAGAGAGGGTTTCAAAATAAATGGAGATGGAGGGTTCTGGAGAGGGGATATGTTGACTAACATAGCAAAAGGATATGGCAGCATTGCAGGGCAGCTATTTAGGTAATGATACCCAGAGTGTGACAGGAAGGGGCAGAGTTTACCAACATAAAAAAAGGCAGCAAATAGGGTCAAAGGGGGAAAAATGGTAAAAAGGCAAAATTAATGGGCTCATTACGTAAATGCAGGTAGTATTCAGAACAAAGTAAATGAATTAATGGCACAAATAGAGGTTAATGGGTATGATCTTATGGACATTACGGAGACATCGTTATTAGGAGATCAAACCTGGGAACTAACTATTCAGGGGTATGTGAAAGGACACGCAGGAAGGAAAGGGTGGTGGGGTAGCTTTGTTAGTACGAGATGGAATAAGTACAATAGCAAGAAATGATCCTGGATCTGAACATGAAGAATCCATATGGGTGGAGGTAAGAAATAACAAGGGGAAGAAGACACTGGTGGGAGTCATCTATAGGCCTCCAAACAGTAGCTATACTGTAGGACAGTGAATAAATCAGGAGATAGTCAGGGCATGTAAAAAAAAGGCAGTAAATGAATCATGGGTGACTTTAATCTTCATGTAAATTGGGAAAATCAAATTGGCAGAGGTAGCCACGAGTAAGAATCCATAGAATGTATTTGGGACAGTTTCACAGAACACTATGTTGTGGATCCAACCAAGGACCAGGCTATTTTGGATCTGGTAATGTGTAATGAGGCAGCTTTAATGAATTATCTCAGGGTAAAAAATCCCCTAGGAAACATTGACAATAACATGGTGGAAGTTAGCATTCAGTCTGAGAGTGAGAAACTTGGATTGAAAACAACTTTGCTAATCTTAAATAAAGGTAATTACAATGGAATGAGGGCAGAGTTGGCTGGAGTGGACTGGGATAGGAGTTTAGCAGAAAAGATGGTTGATGAACAATGGTGGATGTTTAAGAAAATAGTTCATGACTCACAACAAAGATATATTCCAATGAGGAAGAAGGATTCTAGGAAGGAGATAAACCAGCCATGGTTAACCAAGGAAGTTAAGCACAGTATTAAACTGAAAGAAAAAACAGACAACATGGCAAAATTTAGTGGTAAGCCAGAGGACTGGGAAAGTTTTAGAAACCAACAAAAGATGACCAAAAAAAGAGAGAGAAAATAAACTTTGAGGGTAAATTAGCAAGTAATAAGAAAACAGAAAGTATGAGCTTCTTTAAATATATGAAAAGGAAGAGAGAGGCCAAATTGAACATTGGCCCCTTAGAGATTGAGGCTGGGGAAATAATAATGGAGAACCAAGAAATGACAGAGGAGTTGAATAAATACTTTGCATCAGTCTTCACAGTAGAAGAAACTAATAGCATTCCAAGGATACTAAATAATCAAGGGGAATAATCACTCACTCAGAGCTGAACCTCCGATACGGTGCTGTGCTCCCTCAGTATTGACTCTCTGACGCAGTGCAGTGCTCCCTCAATACTGACTCTCCTTCAGTGTAGCACTCACTCAGTACTGACCCTCTGACAGTGCAGCACTCTTTCAGTACTGACCCTTTAACAGTATAGCACTCACTCATTACTGACCCTCCTACAGTGTAGGGCTCCCTTGGTACTACTCTGTAACTCAGTGCAGGGCCCCCTTAGTACTGACCCTCTCTCAGTGTAGCACTCACACAGTACTAACTCTCTGAAAATGCAGCACTCAATCAGTACTGACCCTTTGACAGTGCAGCACTCCCTCAGTACTGACCCTCTGACAGTGCAGCTCTCCCTCAGTACTGACCCTCTGACAGTGCAGCTCTCCCTCAGTGCTGACCATCTGACAGTGCAGCACTCCCTCAGTACTGACTCTCTGACAGTACAGCATTCCCTCAGGACTGACCCTCCGACAATGCAGCACTCCCTCAGTACGGACCCTCTGACAGTGCAGCTCTCGCTCAGTACTGACCCTCTGACAGTGCAGCGCTCCCTCAGCACTGACCCTCCGGCAGTGCAGCTCTCCCTCAGTACTGACCTTCTGACAGTGCAGCTCTCCCTCTGTACTGACCCTCTGATAGTGCAGCACTTTCTCAGTACTGAACCTCTGACAGTGCAGCTCTCCCTCAGCACTGACCCTCCTGCAGTGCAGCTCTCCCTTAGTACTGACCCTCTGATAGTGCAGCACTCCCTCAGTACTGACCCTCTGACAATGCAGCACTCCCTCAGCACTGACCATCTGACAGTGCAGCACTCCCTCAGTACTGACTCTCTGACAGTACAGCATTCCCTCAGTACTGACCCTCTGACAGTGCAGCGCTCCCTCAGCACTGACCATCCGGCAGTGCAGCTCTCCCTCACTACTGACCCTCTGACAGTGCAGCTCTCCCTCAGCACTGACCCTCTGACAGTGCAGCACTCCCTCAGCACCGACCCTCTGACAGTGCAGCTCTCCCTCAGCACTGACCGTCCGGCAGTGCAGCACTCCCTCAGTACTGACCCTCTGATAGTGCAGCACTCCCTCAGTACTGACCCTCTGACAATGCAGCACTCCCTCAGCACTGACCCTCTGACAGTGCAGCACTCCCTCAGTACTGTCCCTCTGACTATGCAGCACTCCCTCAGCACTGACCCTCTGACAATGCAGCACTCCCTCAGCACTGACCCTCTGACAGTGCAGCTCTCCCTCAGTACTGACCCTCTGACAGTGCAGCACTCCCTCAGTACTGACCCTCTGACAATGCAGCACTCCCTCAGCACTGACCCTCTGATAGTGCAGCACTCCCTCAGTACTGACCCTCTGACAATGCAGCACTCCCTCAGTACTGATCCTCTGACAGTGTAGCATTCCCTCAGTACTGATCCTCTGACAGTGTAGCATTCCCTCAGTACTGATCCTCTGACAGTGCAGCACTCTCTCAGTACTGACCCTCTGACAATGCAGCACTCCCTCAGTACTGATCCTCTGACAGTGTAGCATTCCCTCAGTACTGATCCTCTCACATTACAACAGGCCATTCAACACAGTGCAGCACACCCTCAGTACAGTCCCTCCAACAATGTAGCACTCACTCAGTACTCACCCTCCAACAGTGCAGTACTCCCTCAGTACTGACCCTACAACAGTGTAGGGTTCCCTCAGTACTGACCCTCTGATGCGGTAGCACTCCCTCAGTACTGGCCCTCAGAGAGTGCAGCACTCCCTCCCTACTGACCCTCCAACACAGTGCAGCACAGCCAGGTATTGACCATCCAACAGTTTAGTACTCCCTCAGCACTGACCAGCTGACAGTCAAGCACTCACTCAGAACTGAACCTCTGACATGCTGAGCGCTCCCTCAGTATTGACTCTCTGACACAGTGTAGCTCTCATTCAGTACTGACCACCTGACTCAGTGCAGTGCTCCCTCAGTACTGATCCTCTAACAATGCAACACTCCCTCAGTACTGACCCTCTGTCAGTGCAGTGCTCCCTCAGTACTGATCCTCTGACAATGCAACACTCCCTCAGTACTGACCCTCTGACAGTGCAGTGCTCCCTCAGTACTGATCCTCTAACAATGCAACACTCCCTCAGTATTGTCCCTTTGACAGTGTAGCACTCACTCAGTACTGACCCTCTGACAGTGCAGTGCTCCCTCAGTACTGATCCTCTAACAATGCAGCACTCCCTCAGCACTGACCCTCTGATAGTGCAGTGCTCCCTCAGTACTGATCCTCTAACAATGCAACACTCCCTCAGAACTGACCCTCTGACAGTGCAGTGCTCCCTCAGTACGGACCCTCCGATACAGTGCAGCACTCTCTTAGTACTGATCGTCTGCCGGTGCAGCACTCCCTCAGTACCTTCCCCCTGACAGTGCAGTGCTCCCTCAGTACTGACCACCTGACTCAGTGCAGTGCTCCCTCAGTACTGACCCTCCCTCAGCGTAGTACCCACTCATCACTGAACTTCTGACAGTGCGGCATATCCTCAGTACTGACCCTCTGACAGTGTAGCACGCCCTCAGTACTGACCATACAATAGTGTAGGACTCCCTCAAGACTGCCCTTCTGACCGTGTAGCACTCACTAACTACTGACCCTCTGACAGTACAGCACTCCCTCAGAACCTTCCCTCTGACAGTGCAGCACTCACTCAGTCCTGACCCTCTCACATTGCAACACTCCCTCAGTACAGGCCATTCGACACAGTGCAGCACACCCTCAGTACTGACCCTCCAACAATGTAGCACTCACTCAGTACTGACCCTCCGACAATGTAGTACACTCTCAGTACTGACCCTCTGTCAGTTTAGCGCTCCCTCTGTACAGACCCTTTGACAGTGCAGCACTCCCTCAGTACTGAACCTCTGACAGTGCAGCACTCCCTCAGTACTGACCCTCCCTCAGTGCAGCACTCATTTAATTCTGATCCTCTAACAGTGCAGCACTCCCTCAGTACTGACCTTCTGACAGTGCAGCACTCCCTCAGTACTGACTCCTTGACAGTGTAGCACTCGCTCAGTACTGGCCATCCAACAGGGCAGGGCACCCTCAGTACTGATCCTCTCTCAATGCAGCACTCAGTCAGTACCGACCCTCTGTCTGTGTAGCACTCACTCAGTACTGACCCTCTGACAGGGTGGCACTCCTTCAATACTGATCCTCCGGCAGTGTAGCGCTCCATCAGTTCTGACCCTGCGACACAGTAGTGCGCTCCCTCAGTACAGACCCTCCAAAAATGTAGCACTCGCTCAGTACTGACCCTCCAACAGTGAAGCACTCCCTCAGCACTGACCCCCTGACTCAGTGTAGTGCTCCCTCAGTATTGGCCCTCCCTCAGTATAGCACTCACTCAGCACTGACTCTATGACAGTGTAGCACTCAATCAATACTCACCCTCCAACAGTGCAGCACTCCCACAGTACCTACGCTCTGACAGTGCAGCTGTCCCTCAGTACTGATCCTCTAACATTACAACACTCCTTCATCACTCACCCTCTGACATAGTGTAGCACCCCCTCAGTACTGACCACCTGACTCAGTGCAGTGCTGCCTCAGTACTGACCCTCCCTCTGTGTAGCTCTCACTCAATACCAACCCTCTGACAGTGTAACATTCCTTCAATACTGTCCCTCCAACACAGTGCAGAACTCACTCAATACTGACCCTCTGACACTGCAGCACTCCCTCAATACTGACCCTGTGACAGTGCAGCTCTCCCTCAATACTGACCCTGTGACAGTGCAGCACTCCCTCAGCACTGACCCTCCAAAAGTGCAGCGCTGCCTCAGTACTGACCCTCTGAAACCTGCATGTCTCTCATTCCATCTGGTTCCTCCCCATCAGCTGACATCTTGTTGGTTCATAAAGTTTATTCATGTGAGAACCAACACCTCCACCTATTGGCTACAAGGCAGCACTACAATTTCCCTCCGCCTGCCTCAGGCTGCAGCCTTCAGCATTGAAAAAATATCATTTACTTTTCATTCCATTCATTAAATTGTAATGGGTGTTGCACTAAATCTACAGTGAGGTTTGGAAACTAATTTTTGTTCCCAGTGTATGACCCCTTAGACTGTTGTGATGCAGAGCCTCAGTCTAATGATGGTTTGCCCAGTCGTGCATGGTCTCGGCACAGCAGTGTTTGGGAGCAGGTTGTTGAACACTGCCAATCATCAACGATCCAGCACTCACAAGGACAGACAGCAGCAACAAGCTATCATTTCTGGACGAATGAAGCAAAATTTTCATTGAGAATTCGCCCCTGTTCATGCACAACATGATTTTCATCCCTGGTAAATGTTGGGAAAGTATTGTATTTTAAATACCCAGTTGTATTTGAAAGGTGTCAGAGCTGAGGTAGCTAAAATGATTTGTCACATCATGGTGTGCCTTAACTAGGAGGTTATCAATTAATCCAATCTCGTTGCTCAATACCAGGTCTAGTATAGCCTCAATGCTCGCTCCACATGCTGTTCTAAGAAACTAGCCCAATAACGTTCTGTGAACTGCTCATCTATGCTACCTTCGCCAATCTATTTTCTGTCTATATATAGATTAAAATCTCCCATGATTATAGCTGTACCGCTCTGACAAGCCCCAACTATCTCTTCTTTGTTACTCTGCCCTACTGTGTAGTTACAATTAAGGGGCCTGTTCAAGATTCCCACAAGTCACTTCTTACCTTTATCATTCCTCATCTCAACACAAAACAGCCAAGCTGCAGACACTGGGGTAACAGTGTGCAGCAGCACAAGGACAGGGACTAGGGGAATGAACAGTAGCCATGCTGCAGACACTGGGGTAACAGTGTGCAGGAGCATGAGTACAGGGACTAGGGGAATGAACAGCAGCCATGCTGCAGACACTGGGGTAACAGTGTGCAGGAGCATGAGTACAGGGACTAGGGGAATGAACAGCAGCCATGCTGCAGACACTGGGGTAACACTGCGTAGGAGCACAAGTGCAGCGTCTAGGGGCATGAACAGCAGCCATGCTGCAGACACTGGGGTAACACTGTGCAGGAGTACAAGGATAGTCAAAGGCAACCATACTGCGAATGGTTCATGCAAGTGTTACCCCAATTGGAGCAGTGTGGTGAGGCACACAGTGAAGCGAATAATATGGGGCTATTTGCGAATACAGAATTGGCATTTTGTTCACTGGTTGCGACACAAATTAAGGTGATCATACATAGGCCAGCCAGAAAGGAAAGGCATGGTTGGCCTCATCCCTTCTTTTACTTTCTCTTCCTTCCCCTCCTCAGCTGCTCACCTTCCTGGTGGTAAAGTGTATCTTCAAAGAGCAAAGAGAGGTAGAGAGGTGAAGAGTTTTCAGTAGGGAGTCCCAGAGCTTACGGTCGAGGCTGCTGATAAATGTCTATCAATGATAAAGTGATGAAAATCAGGGATGCACAAACCTCCTGCTGGTTACCACCTAGCGCTCCCCTCACCTGTTGAATCAGTGCTGCTCCACGTCGAACACTACTTAGAGGAAGCACTGAGGGTGGTAAAGGCGCAGAATGTGCTCTGGGTGGGGGAATTCAATGTCCATCACCAAGAGTGGCTCGGTAGCGCCACTACTGACCGAGCTGGCTAAGTTCTGAAGGATATAGATCTTAGACTGGGCCTATGATAGGTGGCGAGGGAACCCAGAGGAGAATCTACCTGTTGCAGATGTACCTGTCCATGACAATATTGGTAGGAGTGATCACTGCACAGTCTTCTTGGAGGCAAAGTCTCATTTTCACATTGAGGACATGCTCCATCATGTTGTGTGGCACTTTAAACTAAACTGGCGGAATCAGGCACCAGCATATAGAAGAATGAAAGAAGAATAAGTTGCAGGAAGGAGTGAAGGTGTTGGTCAGCACTACAGAAGGAAGGAGTACCATTTTTGATAAGAGTGAACTTAGAAGGACTATGAGAAATACAAAGACAGGATTCAACTGCATGTATGTCAACTCACACAGTGTGGTGAATAAGGTTACTGAGCTTCAAACACAAACAGCCGAATATGATGTGGTGCCAATAATAGAAATGTGGTGAAAATGGTGAGGACTGTGTGCTTAATATTCAAGGATATAAAGTGTTCAGAAAAGATAGGGAAGGAGAAAAGGAGCTGGGGGTGACAGTACTGATTGGGGGAGAGATTGTCGTGTTGGAAAGAGAGGATGTCCATGAGGGGGAAAAGACAGTATCCATTTGGTTAGAGTTCAGAAACAAAAAGGAGATGATCACATGACTGGGGGTATTCTATAGACTCCAAATAGTGAGAGAGAGATAGAGGAACAAAACTGCAGGGAAATGACAGAGATGGGCAAGAACTTTGAGTGGTGAAATTGAGAGGGACATTAATTACCCAAATATCGATTGGGATAATGTTACAGTAAAGGGTAAGGAGGGAGAGGAATTTCCGAATGTGTTCAGAAAAAACTTTTTGATTAGGATGTTCTCGGTTGAACTCAGGAGATTTAGGAGAATGTTGCCAGGGTTTGAAAATTGCAGCTATGAGGAAAGATTGGATAGGCTGGGGCTGTTTTCCTTAGAACTGAGGAGGGTGAGGGGTGACATTACTGAGGTGTACAAGATTATGAGGGGCCGAGGTGGAGTAGACAGGAAAGACCTGTTTCCCCTTTCTGAGAGGTCACTTACCAGGGGCCATAGATTTAAGGTGATTGGTAGAAGGATTAGAGAGACCTGAGGGAAAGCTTTTTCACCCAGAAGGTGGTGGGTGTTTTGAATTCACTGCCTGGTTTGGTGGTGGAGGCAAAAACCCTCAACGCATTTAAAAAGCACCTAAAACTGCACTTACAGTGCTGTAACCTCCAAGACTACGGACCGGGTGCTAGAAGGTGGGGTTCAAATTGGCAGCTAGTTATTTTTTCTCTTTTGGTTGGTGCAGATATAATGGGCTGAATGGTCTCTTTCTGTGCTGTAACTTTTCTCTGGTTACCCATGGTTCTCACTTGAAGAATTCCCCTGGCATGTATCACACACATTGTTAGAGATTTGGTGCTGAGAATGTGGTGGGCCAAGTGTCTGTGGGGGAGCACTTGGATAAGACTGATCATTATATTATAAACAAAGAAAAAAGAACAAAGAAAATTGCAGCACAGGAACAGGCTCTTTGGCCCTCTAAGCCTGCGCCGATCATATTGCCTGTCAAACTAAAACGTTTTGCACTTCCAGGGGCCGTATCCCTCTATTCCCATCCTATTCATGTATTTGTCAAGCTGCCTCTTAAACACCACTATCACCTGCTTCCACCACCTCCTCCGGCAGCGAATTCCAGACACTCACTACCTTCTGCATAAAGAACTTGCCCCGCACATCTCCTCTAAAGCTTTCTCCTCTCACCTTAAATCTATGTCCCCTAGTAATTGACTCTTCCACCCTGGGAAAAAGCTTCTGACTATCTACTCTGGCCATGCCACTCATAATTTTGTAAACTTCTATCAAGTCGCCCGTCAATCTCCATCGCTCTAGTGAGAACAATCTGAGTTTCTCCAACCTCTCCTCATAGCTAATAACCTCCAGACCAGGCAGCATCCTGGTAAACCTCCTCTGCACCCTCTCCAATGCCTCCATATCCTTCTGGTAATGTGGCGACCAGAATTGAATGCAATATTCCAAGTGTGGCCTAACCAAGGTTCTATACAGCTGCAGCATGACTTCCCAGCTTTTATACTCAATACCCCTGCCAATGAAGGCAAGCATGCCATATGCCTTCCTGACTACCTTATCCACCTGCGTTGCCACTTTCAGTGACCTGTGGACCTGTACACCCAGATCCCTCTACCTGTCGATGCACTTAAGGGTTCTGCCATTTACTGTATAATTCCTGCCTGTATTAGACCTTCCAAAATGCATTACCTCGTATTTGTCCGGCTTAAACTCCATCTGCCATTTCTCCGCCCAAGTCTCCAACTGATCTATATCACATTGTTTCCTTTGACAATCCTCTTCACTATCTGCAACTCATCCAAATTCAGTGTCGTCTGCAAACTTACTAATTAGCCCAGTTACATTTTCCTCCAAATCATTTACGTATACTACAAATAGCAAAGGTCCCTGCACTGATCTCTGCGGAACACCACTAGTCACAGCTTGCCATTCAGAAAAGCACCCTTCCACTGTCTTCTGTGACCAAGCCAATTCTGTATCCATCTTGCCAGCTCACCTCTGATCCCATGCAACTTTACCTTCTGTACCAGTCTGCCATGAGGGACCTTGTCAAAGGCCTTACTGAAATCCATGTATATAACATCCACTGCCCTTCCATCGTCAATCATCTTTGTCACTTCCTCGAAAAACTCAATCAAGTTAGTGAGACACGACCTCCCCTTCACAAAACCATGTTGCCTCTCACTAATACGTCCATTTGCTTCCAAATGGTAGTAAATCCTGTCACGAAGAATCTTCTCCAATAATTTCCCTCCCACTGACGTAAGGCTCACCGGCCTGTAATTTCCTGGATTATCCCTGCTACCCTTCTTAAACAATGGAACAACATTGGCCATTCTCCAGTCCTCTGGGACCTCACCCATAGCCAGTGAGGATACAAAGATTTCTGTCAAGGCCCCAGCAATCTCCTCCCTTGCCTCCCTCAGTACTCTGGGGTAGATCCCATCTGGCCCTGGGGACTTATCTGCCTTAATATTCTTCAAGATGCCTAAAACCTCCTCTTTTTTGATCTCAACATGATCCAGGCTATCTACATACTCTTCTCTAGACAAATCGACAACATTTAAATAAGGTTTATATTATTAATGGAACAATTGAAAATAAAACTTCTAAGCCAGAAGAGGGCTCATTTCAATGGGATAAGAAGGGATAAAGCCAGAGTAAAATGGAACCAAAGTCTGACAGGAAAATCTATAATGGAACGATGGGGATCTTTAAGGAGGAGATGTTTCAGTTACAGGCTAGATACATTCCAAATAGGGTGAAAGAGAGGGGAACCAAAGCTGGGGGTCCCTGGATGTCGAAGGAGAGGGAGAATATGATGAAACAATAAGAGGAGTGTGTGTGGTACATGTCAGGGGAATTCTTTAAGTGAGAACTAGATCAAATACAATCGGTAGAGAGGGGAAGTGAAGAGGAAATAAGCCTGGAAAAGAGACAGTCTGAGAATAGAATGGCAGTCAACATAAAAGGGAATCTAAAAATCTTACACCAGCGTGTAAATAGTAAGTGGGTAGTAAGAGGTGGAGTGGGTCTGATGAGGGTCGGAGAGGGTGAGATATGCTAAGAAGCGCGGGGCTAGGATAGAATAATTAATAAGTTCTTTGTATCAGTGTTTACTAAGGAAGAGGAATCTGACACAGAATCAGAGAATCACACAATGCAGGAGAGGCCCTTCGACCCATCGAGTCTGCACCGACACATTAGAAACACCTGACCTACTTACCTAATCCCATTTACCAGCACTTGGCCCATAGCCTTGAATGTTATGACATGCCAAGTGCTCATCCAGGTACTTTTTAAAGGATGTGAGACAACCTGCCTCCACCACCCTCCCAGGCAGTGCATTCCAGACTGTCACCACCCTCTGGGTTTATCCTCACATCCCCCATAAACCTCTTGCCCCTCACCTTGAACTTATGTCTCCTTGTGACTGACCCTTCAGCTAAGGGGAACAGCTGCTCCCTATCCACCCTGTCCATGCCCCTCGTAATCTTGTACACCTCGATCAGGTCGCCCCTCAGTCTTCTCTGCTCCAACAAAAACAATCCAAGTCTATCCAACCGCTCTTCATAACTTAAATGTTTCATCCCAGGCAACATCCTGGTGAATCTCCTCTGCACCCCCTCCTGTGCAATCACATCCTTCCTATAATGTGGTGACCAGAGCTGCACACAGTACTCCAGCTGTGGCCTCACCAAGGTTCTATACAACTCCAACATGACCTCCCTACTTTTGTAATCTATGCCTCGATAGATAAAGGCAAGTGTCCCATTTGCTTTTTTCACCACCCCACTAACATGCCCCTCTGCCTTCAGAGATCTATGGACACACATGCCAAGGTCCCTTTGTTCCTCAGAACTTCCTCGTGTCATGCCATTCATTGAATACTTCCTTGTCAAATTACTCCTTCCAAGACACAATATCAGTAGAAGTGGAGATGGTAGAGGGAATGGATGGGGTGAACATTGAGAGGCAGGGTGTACTGGAAAGGCTGGATATGCTGAGAGCAGATAGGTCACCTGGTTTACATCACAGGTTGTTAAAGGAAGTGGGAGTGGAGATCATAAGAAATCAGGTTTCTATTTGGCTCCTCCAACCTGTGCCCCCAGTCAATAAGATCATGACTGATCTGATTGTGGCCTTAACTGCACTTTCCTGTCTGTCCCCCATAACTCTTGATTCCCTTTGTCAATCAAAAATCTGCCCAACTCAGCCCTGAATGTATTCAATGGCCCAGCCTCCACTGCTGTCTGGGGAAGAGAAATCCACAGACAAATGACTCTCAGACAGAAGAAATCTCTCCTTACCTCTGTATTAAATAGGAGACCCCTTATTTTTTAAACTGTAGAAGGGCTTGCCATAATCTTCCAGCCTTCCCCAGATATGGGGGAGGTGCCAGAGGATTGGAGAGTAGCAAATATGACACTCATATTTAAGAAAGGGTGCAAGGGCAGCCCTAGCAACTACAGGTCAGCTAGTTTAACATCAGTGGTGAGTAAGCTTCTTCGTGGATTATCACCTTGAAGTGGTGTAGAGGCTTGTGCGATGCCATCAGGGATTCCTGGTTTCTGCTAGGGCTACCATGGCGACAAGGTTAGGGGGAGATGCCAAAGTGCAGTCTGAAATATCCTCAACGACAGAACAGGCAAAGGAAGACCGTGCATCCCACCGGCTGTGCAGGCAGGAGAAGGTTATTACGGTTCAACACGTCACCAAAATCTGAGCACCAACCCATCCAGGTCATCTGGACAATGACGGTGCCTCAAGGCCCCCACATTAAACAAAGTCACACACAGGCTTCTACACATCAAGGGGCAGCCGATGGCAATGGTGGACAAGACTTTAGAAACAGCAATTAGGGAACAAATCAGCAGGTCCTTGGACAGGTTTGAGTTAATTAAGGATTTGTAAATTTGTGCTTGACTATCTGTTCTGATCCTTGCCAGACCTCCAAATTATTGGTAAGATCCGGTTAGGGACCAATAACATTTTGTTTATAGTAGACAAAGTTTGAGATTTGAGACACTTGCTCAGTGAATAAAGCCACAGGATCCCATGGGTTTTGAACAAACAAAAATAAACTTTACTCCATAAGGTCAGAAAGATAAAACATATTTACAATATCTATTTTATACTCTAACATTCAGGGTTAATATGAGGAACATGTGAATTAACAGGCAGCTGCAGTCAAACATACAATTCAGCATAAAAAATAACAAATGCAACCAAAACAGATTCCATCAGCTCCCCTAGACGTCAGTAACACTGAGTTAATCATTCTCACTGAAACTCTGGGAGGAATCATCCCAGGTTTGCACTAAGTGTGGTAGCGGGCGGGGAAAAGAACATTTTTTATGCCGGCCACAATTGCAGCTTCTCACACCGTATCATCCCAAACTCGAATTGTGCATTCCTGGGAAACATGACATTTAAATGGCGGGTAGGATCTCATTCGCCTGCCACACTGTCACTTTGCCACTTCCTCACACCAGGTGCAGTATTTAAAGTGCAGCTGCATGCACACATCTCAATGCTCCCGGCCCACGGCTGCTGCACAGAAGACATGGCCTTGAAAGGCAAGAAGACTGCAGCCCACCCCCAATTCAGTGATGTGTCTCTGCAACACCTTTTGGACACCATGGAGGCCCACCGAGATGCTTTCTACCCCTGCTGTGGCCGTAGGATGGGCAGCAACATCACCAACCCCGTGGGGGAGGCAGTGGCAGCAGTGGTCAGCACCAACGCCCTTCAAAAGAGAAGGACAGCCACCCAGTGTCGCAAGAGGATGAATGATCTCCTCCGTTCTGCCAGGGTAAGTCACTCTTCTCATCACTCTCAACTCACACACTCACAAACCCTTCACACACCCACAGGGCCCTCACTCACTGCCTGTTCAAAGGACATCAGCATTCACTCTCTCACACTCACCATCATTGTTCTCATCCTGTCCATGGCATCATTCACCACCCACACAGACCAGGCACACTTATCTGGCCTGGCAGGTGTCCTGCTTACATTCTCTCCATCTCTATTCATACAGGACCATCTGGGAAACAACAGGGAGAGGACACAGACCAGTGGAGGAATGTCTGGGATCAAGGTCCTCACGGACTTTGAGAACAGAGCCATCCAGCTGGCTGGTGATGACCGGGACCGTTCCTGTGCTGACAGTGAGGTCGGTGCTGCTCTAACAAGTGAGGATCCAGCAATGCAATATCCACCAGATAACCATGCTGTGAGTGATGTGTCCTCCTTCACAGGCCACTGCCACACACTAATTATCTCTCCTTGCTTCTGCAGGCACATCTGGGAAACAGCTGAGGGGTCCATGAGGCAGGTCCTCGACTCAAGCCATGAAGACACCTTGGAAAAGGAATCTGCTTAAACCTCAATTGAAGTCCCATCACATCGCTCACCCACACCCTCCACCAGTAGAGAGACACACACCTCGAGCTTTTGAGTGTCCTTGGGATCACAATTTGGTGAGTACATTGCACTGTCTGATCCACAGTAGCCAGAGGCAGGGGTTTCCCAGGTCCCCAGCACTCGGAGGACTGTTGGAGGCCAGAAATCTGCTGAGTCCGAGTCAGATGAGGAGCCTCTGGACTCGGTCATGCCACAGTTGCTGGAGCTGCAAAGGCAAACTCGGGAACATCAGGAAGGGATGTCCGCTGCACTCCTCAGATTGCAAGGCACGATGGAGGAGTCCGTCCGTCTTCAGGCTGAGGTGATAGCGCCGGCATTGCAATGCACCGAGATCAACACTGGTAGGATGGCGGCTGCCATGGGGACCTTGGTCCAGGACGTCGGTCCTGCACTGCTGCACGGGCTCAACTCCATCACTGACATGATAGTTGGCCTCCAACAGTGTCAACGCGAGTGGGGTGCTGGGCAGCTCGATCTCACTCCAGCTTCCCCTTCTCCTCAAGGAGTCTCCCAGGTGTGCTCCTCCCATAGGGAGGAGGATTAGCAGGTGCACACCCCTGGGTCATCCACCCAGGTGACTCCGGGAGTGTCCGGCCCATCCGAATCCCCTCTTCCTGTGACCCCAGCAGCTCCAGTTCCACAGGCCGAGGAGGGTGCCTCTGCTACACAGCAGGACCCCGAAAGCAGTCCGGGGACCTCCAGATCTTGGCCCTCCAGAGGACATCTGCCAAGGTCATCACAGACAGGGAGTCACAGTCAGCAGGCTGCCTCCAACTCCATGGTGGATGTCCAGGGAGCACCAAGATGGAGCAGCAGGGTTAGGGAAGTTAAGAAAATGTAACTTTTTTGAGTACAAACCCGTTTCCATCTCTTTCAGATGAAGTTATATTGTTTCATAGTTTGCCATTGTGAGATTTGAACTCTTGATACTCTTTCGAGTACAAACCCATTTCCATCTGTTTCAGATGAAGTTACATTGTTTCATAGTTTGCCATTGCGAGATTTGAACTCTTGATCTTGGGGTTACAAACCCAGTATCATAACCACTTGGCTATTTAGGCCAAGCTCTTAAGAAAATGTAATTGCACAGCCTGGGAATGGGTGTTAATCACTTGTACATAATGTTCACTATTGTCAATAAACTCCCAAGAATATCTCCCTGTCTATGGCTCCTTGTTCTGATGAGCAATGTTAGTGTCACTCAGATGTGAAACCTCGGTTCCTACAAAAGATAAAGGCAGGTGTCTCAGCCCAGAGCCTCTTCCCTGTGCTCTGTGCAGCCTTCAGGCCAAATGATGGTCCAGCCTCACACTCCCTGGTAACATTACTGATGCCTGCACCTCGGCGGTGCTGGTCATTGCTGCCAGAATGTAGTGGGCAGGTGGCACAGGGTTTTCTCATTCTCTCTGTGTGCCCTCAGCACTTTAAGGTGGGGCTGTCCCCATCTCTTCAGTGTCTGTGACCAGTAATGCTGTGCTCCTGAAGGGCCGAAGGTGGACAAAGGATCAAATGTTTTTAAAGTTTCATGGCTGTGTCTCTATGATATGACCCTGATTACAGAGCACAAGGGAGCTGCCCTCGGCCAGACAGGAGTCAGACATTCTCAGAGGCTGTGTGAAGATCTATGGAGTGTCCTCACTGTATGTTGTCATCATCCTCCTGCGATCGAGTGACAATTAGGGCCTCCACTGCATCTCCATGACAGGAGCATTCTCACAGAGGGTATTGGCACTGCCATAACCCAGACTGGAGTCAAACGTTCCCAGGTGTGATGTGAGGAGCTATGGGGACACCTCACAGCATGTCGTCATCATCCTCCACAAATCTGGCAGCTATGAGGGCCTCCCAAGCGTGCCTGCCTCGTCTGGCCAGTGCAAGGGCCTAATTGCGGGTATCCTTGCCTTCAAGGACCTCCTCACCCTCACCCTCATCACCATTGATATCCTCTTCATCAGAGGAGACCTCTAGCTCCACCATCTCCTCCTCAGGCAGCTCCACTCCCTGTTGGAGTGCCAGGTTGTAAAGGGTGCAGCAGACGATGATGATGTGTGACACCCTCTGTGGGCTGTATTGCAGGGCTCCACCAGACCGGTTCAGGAACATGATCTTCAGCATCCCGATGGTCTGCTCCACCAGGTTGCGAGTTGCAGCATGAGCCTCATTATAGCGTCGCTCTGCTGCAGTCTGAGGCCACTGCACGGGTGTCATCAGCCACGGCCTCTGTCCCTTGTCCCCGAGGAGCCAATCCTGCAGCCTCTGTGGACCCTGGAAGATGTTTGGGGTTTGAGTCCTGTTAAGGATGTAGGCGTCGTGGACACTCCCTGGAAACCGTGCGCAGATCTGCAGAATGTGTTTGTGCTGGTCACACACCAGCTGCACATTCAACGAGTGGAAGCCCTTGTGGATTGATATAGTTGACCACTTGTTGCCACGGAGATCTGAGCAGGTGGAGTCAATGGCACTCAGCATTTGTGGGAATCCCGAGATCTGGGTGAATCCCAGCACTCCTGTTTCCTGGCTGTCCTGGTCCCGGGTGAAATGCACAAAGTTGTTGTCCTCGAGAAGATGGCGTCTACGACCTCATGGGTATATTTGTGAGTGGTGGATTGTGAGATCCCACAGAGGTCACCTGTGGAACCCTGAAAGGAGCCACTAGTGTAGAAATTGAGCACCTTGGTCACTTTCACTAGTTCATTCACAGTCTTCAGTGACACCGGTTCTTGGTCTTGTGCAGAAATGAAAGACGGTACATATAGACCCTGGGTGTCACAAGGTGACGACCAGTGATGGCTCGCTGTAGCTCTTTGGTGGCCTGTGTGTGACCCCCAGCCGCCCTTTCTTCCTGAGGGTGCTGATCTTCCCTCTGCCCAGCCAGGAGCCTCCGTCTTTCTCTTCTCCTTTGTTTCCGCTCCCTGTCAGCCATGAATCATGCAGCTAGGTCACCAGGGTCCATGTTCGTGATGTGCTCCTCCTACAGGATGAAAGAGAGAGACATGTGGTTAAAATGGGTGCACTAAGAACCTCTCCTGGTTAAGTTTGAAGGCCCCTTAACACATCCCGGAGAGTGCTGTCCACCACTTGAATGGCCAGAGATTAGTGTCCTGCATGGCTGCCTGAAACCCCACCCTCCTCCACCCCACTCCACCTGACCGATTGGCAACAGCTTTGCCCATTGGACTGCATGCTGTGCTCTCAGCTCAGGCACAGACATTCTCCTAACCTGCATTGCAAGGCTGCCCTGTTAGCTTGGACCATGGAGGAGACTGGTCTAAACCAGGATGATGACATTGCAACGGGCTGTGAGCACCTCCAGCAGCGACTGCTCCATGAGCAGCTTTAGTGAGGAGATTGTACAACATGTGCAGCCGTCCAACTGTTCTGCAGCCCCTAAAATACTCATTAGTTTGCAGTCTGTGGCCAAGGGGTGAAAAGCTCTGGAGCACTTGGTGGGATTTTGATGTCTCTGTGTTGCTTGAGTGGGCAGATAAGCTAGAGGCCCGACTCCAATCATATCAATGTGGCTGTGCCTGAACTGTCTCAGCTGGGGAGGAATGGTCAATTTATTCAAAGTTCCCTAATACATGGCCTCTTCCCTTCCTGCACCCGGCACATGCTTGCACACTACCATCAACCACAGGGCAGCCCTTGCCACCCCGCACCTCTCCTCCCTGCCTACTCACCTCAACCCACAGGGCAGCCCTAGCCCCGGGACCACACTGCCAGCCAGCCGGGAAAAAGCGGCTTGCCTGTGCCCTCGCCTGAATGCGCAGCGCCTCAACCTTAAGATCCAACAGGCAACCCTCACAAGCGCTGAGCAATGTTAGTCACCTCCAAGTTCCCCTCAAAGTGCAGCTGGCCAGGTGTACACACTATAAATGCTGTAGTGAAACACCCCAGCGTGCAAATACGTCGACGTGCCCGAATGATCCAGTGTGGGAGGATGATTCTGGCGAGCTGGGCTTATAATGATATGCAGATGTATTACAACAAAGTTCCTTACGTCTAGCAGTGGGAAACATGGCCCGCTATTGACGGGCAGAGCGGACGATTGTAAGCTGCTTTCACGACATTGTGAAACCAATTTTTGGCCTTCCCATCATCTTGCCCACTCGTGTCTGCCATGACACCTGACACTAGCGGGCATGGAAAATTCTGGCCTCTGCCTCTCTCACGAGGGTTTCCAATCTTCACTTTCAAAGATCTAACCTCAGAATTCTCTCCAAACGTCACTCCTATTCGGACAGCATCAACAACAGCCCACCTCGCAGAGTTTCAAACTCATCTCGTGAGATTCCGTCATCCTGAATTTCCAAGTCTGTACTCAAACACCAACTCACAAGCACAATTTCAGCTCTTCCGCTGTGCCAAGCAGAACATTACTGATCCAAAGGGGTACCTTTGCCCAGTGGCCTGAAACACTGAGCCACCAACCCTTGGCTGCCTTCTTGGAGGGCTTCTCCTGAGGTCTCTTCAATTACCAGACTCAGGCGGCTTGAGCAACAGCCCACCCCAATCTCACCTTCTGAAATTATGTTCCCTGGATTCCCGAGTATGCACCCAAGCTCCACATTATGGGCACAGTTTCACATCTTTGACCGCACCAAGCAGAATGTCACTGCTCCCAAGTGGCCCTCTTCAATCACTATGGCTTCTGCTGAGATGTCTTTACCTAGAGTCTGCTCCCCGCAGCCCTTTTCCTATTTGGAGCCTGTTTCTCTGCTCCCCTTTTTTTCCTTAACTTAACTGGGACCTGTGTCTGTCCATTGTCTCTGCCCCTTACCTGAAACTTCCTTTTGGGACCTCTCCCTGTCCCTCTCCATTGTCCCCTGTCTGGGACGCTTGCTGGCTAAGGTGCTCACACCTGGATACCTGATCCAGGCTTCTGCACCATTTTCCTTTTTTTCCTTGATGCATAGGCATGCTGGGCCTGTCCTGGGCTGTCCTGAGTGTAAAGTACTTAAAGATGAAGAACTGTGCATGTGCAGCCCGCTCCCGGTCTGCACATGTACAGAAAGTCTGAGGTCCATTGGGAGTTGAAGATCCTGACATCTGAGCTGAACATTTGGGCAAGTTTGGGTTTCATAACAAATCTAACTTAATTTTTTAGATGAAGTGACAGAGAAGATTGATGAAGGGAATGTAGTGGATGTCCTCTACATGGATCTTCAGAAAACATTTGACCAAGTACTACATAAAAGGCTAATTAACAAAATTCAGTCTCGTGAAATAGGAGGGTCACTGTCAACTTGGATAGAAACAATTAGCTTCAGGATAAAAAGCAATGAGTCATGGTAAATGGTTATTCTTCACACTGGAGGATGATAGACAGTGATGTTCCCCAGTTACAAGGTTAGGTTGGAGAAGCTGGGGTTGTTTTCCTTGGAGCAAAGGAGGTTGAAGGGAGATTTGATAGAGGGGTACGAGATGAGGAGAGGTTTAGATAAGGTCTCAATATGCATTTCCTCAACACAGATCATTGTGGGAAACCACAAGTCATATTCTGCCAATTTGAGTCTCTGTCTGTCATTGGTTTTCTGCCACTCAACCCAATTTCCTAACCAATTTTCCTTCAATTCCATGAGTTTCAACTTGAGCTAACAGTTTTTTGAGGGCCTTCAGCAAATGCCTTCTAAAAGTCCATATGAAGACTATGAGAGACATTCCCCTGTCCGTTACTTCAGTCACCTCTTTAAGAAGTTCCAGCAGCTTGGTCAGATGTAACTCACCCATTACAGATCTACGCTGGCTCTCTCTGATCAGCTGAAAACTTTCCATGTGTTCAGTCACCTTAGCCTTAATTATGGCCTCCAGTAACTCCCCGACAACTGATGTTAAGCTAACTGTCTATAATGCCCCAGTTTCCCTCTCTCACCTTTCTTAAGTAGAAGAGTGACATGTACAATTTTTCCAATTTCTAATTGTGAGAACTTTGGAAGATTATAGCTCAGACATCTACAATGTTCCCACCTACTTCCTTTAAAACCCAGGAATGGAAACCATCTGATCTTGGGGAATTTGTCACTCTTTAGTTCTATCACTTTTTTCATCACAGTTATTTTATTTACATTAATTTTGTTGAGTTCCTGTTATAGCACAGCAGATGGTAAATGCTAAACTGCTCAAATCCCCAAGGGAAACATGAAACAACTGCCACAACTCTTTTGCAATTTGTATATTTATTTTGAGATGCGTGCCTTGAATTCAATAATAATAAGACCTCCAAGTCCTATTGCTTTTTTTACAAAACTAAATGAACATTTATTAATAGAAGAGTGATTTTAAGCACATACATAGGTCTACAAATTACTACATTGATAACTCCCAGCTCAGGCAAAGCACACACCCTGGACAGTCAAATTCAAAGCGAGTTTATCTCAGTTTCAGTTCCTTGTAGACAGCAGCTTGAGGCTTAGATGCTGGAGGCTTTTCACGCTTGTGTTCCTGCTCTTACACACAGCTCCTTGATGCATATTTTCCCCTTTGAATGCAAACTCCTTGTTTCACTATGTCTTTGGACTTTACCTCTCCAATAATAAAAATCTATCATAGTACTAATTTTACCAGTAATCTTTGGGAAAAATAAACATTCTGTTTCTTAACTTTCTTCCGGATAGGTGTAACATTTTACCTCCTCTTTTGAATTGAAGCTACTCTAGTTTATTAAAAAATGCAAATGTTCCCTTCACACATCACATTCTAAAACTTCACCCATGTTTACCTATTTAGCATTTCAAACCAAGCTTCGCTTCTTACATCAAAGCTTTCAGACCAGTTGTCTCTAATTCATTTAAGTCACACACACAAACACACACACACACACAGATCCACAGACACAGACCCCATTATTACTCTACTTTACAACAAATTCCAATAATATTATAAAAATTATTATATCTTCCTGACAGTTCCTGTCCCTGATTCAATATCAGCTTCCTTGGGATGTTGGGCATGCTGGCCTCTTCTACTGTAACTACTGACACAAAGTCATTCTTCAACATGGCCGCCATATCCTTATTTTCATTGATAATATCACCATCATCACATTTCTAAGTTGCCCCCATTGCTCCTGACTACCCACTTTTCTTCATAGAATTGTAAAAAAAAAGTGTTGAATTTGACATCTCTTGCAAGTTTCTTCTGATATTCCCCTTTTGTAACTGTCTTGTCCCCTTTCCTCTTCTTTGTATCTTTCTTATTTGCCAGGATCTTTTTTAAAAGAAAAATTGTATGATTTTTTTAGTTTTATATGGCTCTTTTACCTCTTTAGATATCCATAACTTTGAGGGAGGATCAAAGAGTTGCATGCAGTAGTTTGTTTACTCCCCAGAAATAGGTACAGCAAGGAGCGAATCTTTAATGTCTTCCAGTCTGGATGAAAGATCATCAACCTGAAAACATTAACTTTCCTTCTCTCTCCCACAGATGCTGTCTGACCTGCTGAGTATTTCCTCAGCCCAAGCATCTTCAGCTGCTTCATCAATGACCTTCCTTCCATCACAAGGTCAGAAGTGGGGTTGTTCTCTGATGATTGCACAATGTTCAGCACCATTTGTGACTCCTCAGATACTGAAGCAGTCCATGATGAGGGCAGTGTTGTGTATGTGGTGTATGATTTTAACAAGGCTTTTGGCATAGTCCCAAATGGCAGGCTGGTTAAAAAAGTAAAAGCCCTTGGGGTCCATGGGAGAGTGGCCGAATAGATCCAATATCTACACTGAGGCAAGAAGCAAAGGGTAATGTTTGACAGGTGTATTTATGACTGGAAGGATGTTTCCAGTGGGGTTCAGCAGGGCTGAGTACTAGGCCCCTTGTCTTTTGTAGTCTGTATGAATGATTTAGATTTAAATGTCGGAGGTGTGATAAAGAAATGTGCAGATGATACCAGTATTGGCTGTGTGGTTGACAGTGAGAAGGCAAGCTTTAGACTGCAGAAATATATAGATGGTCTGATCACTTCAACAGGAAAGTGGAAAATGGAATTCAATCCAGAGAAGTATGAGGGAGGTGAATAGGGCAAGAGAATACACAATAAATGGGAGGGTACTGCATAATGTGGACGATCAGAGGGTCTGTGGAGTTTAGTGAATGTCCACAGATCCTTAAAGTAGCAGGACAGGTCAATAAGTGGGTTAAAAAGGTATATAGCCTGCTGTCCTTTATTAGCCGATCAAGGCATAGAACATAAGATTACAGAGATTATACCAGAACTGTATAAAGCACTCATTACGCCACAGCTTGTGTACTGCTTACAGTTCTTCAGTACACATGGTGTATGTACACCCACAGTGCTGTTAGGGAGGGAGTTCCAGAATTGTGACCCAGCGACAGTGAAGGAACAACAATATATTTCCAAGTCAGGATGCTGAGTGACTCGGATGGGAACTCCCATCTATCTGCTGCCCTTATCCTTCTAGATGGTAGTGGTCGTGGGTTTGGAAGGTGGTATCAAGGAACCTTGGTGAGTTCCTGCAGTGAATCTTATAAATGGTACACACTGCTGCTATTGTGCGTCAGTGATGGATGGGGTGCCAATCAAGTGGGCTGCTTTGGCCTGGATGGTATCTGCTGGGAAGGTGTTGGTTACAGAATGGTATCTCTTAAAGAAGTCTTTGTAGTCTTCAGCAGGTTAACAGCAAGTCTTTATTAACTACTTGCAACTAAATACATACATACAGTAAAGGGTACAGGCAAGAAGCTATCTCCATGCCTAGATCTTCATATGTCTCTGCTCAACACCACACTGACCCCAGGTCTGGGTCATGTGCCTTCATGCATCACTATATGGGTGATACTGTCCTCAGTCCCACATTAACCCTGTATGTGCCAAACCCTTATAACTACAGTGTTGAGCTTCTTGAATGTTTGAACATTGGATAATGTTGTATATATAAATATGAATATATGTATTATTTTTTAAATACTATGAGCCCTGTTCTGTGAATGTTCCTTAGGCTTGTGACCTGGAGACATTGCATCAAAATTGACAATTTCAGAGTTCGTAACCCATTACAGAGGTCAATATTTTAAACATTTACCATTTACATTTTTAAGTTAAAGATGCTGATGTGGATTTATTTTGACTGAAGTTTGATTGAAGTGCTCTAAAATTAATCAAAAGGTTTGTTTGACAAAGGATAAGAGTCAGCCTTGAAGTTACGATTGCAATGGTGCCTGGAAGTAAATTAATTTGAACTTTTCAAAGCGTTTTGACCTGAGAGAAAGAACTGCTATTGTGTTAGATCGAGCAAATTAAAGATGCAAGGATTTGATTTAAATCTTGTTTAAATCAATTTGAATATTTATCTCTTGCCTTAATTTGGATGCCTACAGACCAAGTCTTGCAATTGGGATTGACTGTTACCCAAACCTCTAAAGTTTGGCAAGCAAGTAGTAGTCTGAAATAAAAGTGGGATTCACCTCCTTAGATATTGCCGTCAACAGGGTGAATCCGGTGGATTCTAATCAGGTGTTGAAAGGAATAACATCCCTTCGGGATTGTCATTGTCCAAGGGTATTTTAAATTAGTGCTAGGTGAGTGAGAATAGCATGCCAGGTCAGTTAGACAAGAAGCTAAGAGAGGGCCACCTGTAGTTCATGTTTTCACACCCTAACACGTTTAAGTAAATTATCCTTTGAATGGTAATTACCCTCGGGATGTTTCACCGTTTCTCAAAGCCCAGGTGCCTCCTAAAAACTTCAATCGCCAAACTAAATAAAAGTTATACTCCTACAACGTATGAATCATGAAATTAGACATTTTTGCAACAATTAGGATAGAGTTGAACAACTTGTACCTGTCAGAGGGGCAAGGGATGTAGAATTTGAATTGGGACATTTGAGGGTTAGGGAGAAATATATCAAGAATTAACTATAAGATGTGTACGGACAACTGGGAAGCTGGAGAACTGTTTATGTCCATTTTTTTATTGATTATGTGATAAGCTGTAGTTTTCTATAAAATGTGCTGTGATTATCTTTGTTGGTACTTGAAATCTATGTAGTCCGTCATACTGAGCTAATAGAGTTTGTGAGGCTCCTGCAAATGGATAAAAAATAACATTGAGTGAGCAGTTGCTCCAGATGGAGATTGTAAGGATATGGGCTTTGGAGAGTATTTAAAGTGATTTGGCCCATTTCAAGAGCTAAATGAACCTTGGTTTTTTGTGAGAAATGACTGTTCTGTGGAACCAACAGCTTTCTGAGTCTCAGAATGCTGTACAAAAACCAACTGTTACTCTTAAAAGAGAGGGAAAGAATAGTGTCTATGCTATTATTTTTCTTTTCTGCCATTCGGAAGGTGCTGAGAATTTTTGATGTTTGTTGAAATAGTTATAGTTCAGTATGAAGCTCTACTAGATGGTGCTTTAATATTAAGTTGGGTAGTATGCAATTCTATTTCTATTTCATGCCATTCTATTTCTCTTTTATTTGTGTCAATAAAGCAAATGCTGATTTAATTGAGGTTGCTTTACAGTTGGAATTCTTGCTGCCTTCAAGGTCCTGAGATGCGTCATAAGCTGTGTAAACAGCGAACTCTCACATTAAATTCAAAAGCAGCAAAAGGAGGTCCTAGGGCACACAACGTACTGTGCCTTTGAGTGGATGGGTTTTTCCACAGTTCTAATATTTCCTTGTGTGTTTGAATCTTTCTCAGTGTAGGAGGTCCGATGGGGTCACCAGACAGTTGGACAAGCATCTGTGAGTAATGTGAATAGGTGATGTAGAGAAATTGGCCACAACCTCTATCCAAGCATCCACAGAGTAAGAGGCCCAAATAGTCCAGCCTCCATTTCGTTAGAGATAGGATGTACAGAGGGGGTGCATGTCAGGACTCTGCAGCTGTCTTGACATGTGCTGAAATTGCCCGAGAATGGGCTGGTGTGTGATTCTGCTGCCTGGAACCTCCACGAATGTCTCCAACTTTGAGCTCAGGGTCAGAGACATGTGCCAGATACATGGACTTACCTGCATACCTACCCTGGAAATGTTTAGTGCCTGGTCTAAATCGGTGGTAAGGTAGCATAACTCACCAAATATTACAACCGACCCCACCTAGTCACCCCACCAAGCTGACCCAACTATCCCTCCAAAAAGATCCAACTACCTCCAACCGGACCTGATTACCCCCTGACCACCAAAATGTCCCCCTAACCCAAGAACCCACTCACCCACCTCCCCACCCCACCCACCTCAACCACTAGCCCACCTCACCCACCTCAGCCACTCACCCACTTGCCCGCCCACACACCTCACCCATTAACCCACCTCACCCGCTAACCCACCTCACCCGCTAACCCACCTCACCCGCTAACACAATTTGCCCACCTGAATCACCTACCGACCCTCACCAACTCACTCACCTACTCACCTCACCCACCTACCCACCTCACCCACTCACCTACCCACCTCAACCACTAGCCCACCTCACCCACCCCACCCACTAGCCCATCTCACCTACTAGCCCACTAACTCACCTAACCCACTCACCCACTAGCCCACTAACCCAGTCACCCCCTCACCCACTAACTCACCTCACCCGGTAACCCACCTCACCCGGTAACCCACCTCACCCGGTTATCCACTAGCCCACTAACACACTTTGCCCACCTGAATCACCTACCAACCTCACCAACTCACCTCATCCACCCACTCACCTCACCACCTCACCCGCTAGCCCATCTCGCCCACCCACTCACCCACCTACCCACCTCAACCACTAGCCCACCTCACCCACCCCACCCACTAGCCCACCTCACCTACTAGCCCACTAACCCACCTAACACACCTAACCCACTCACCCACTAGCCCACTAACCCAGTCACCCCCTCACCCGCTAACCCACCTCACCCGCTAACCCACCTCACCCGCTTATCCACTAGCCCACTAACACACCTTGCCCACCTGTATCACCTACCGACCTCACCAACTCACCCACCTACTCACCTCACCCACTCAGCTACGTCATCCACTAGCCCACTAACACATCTCACCCATATATTCACTCACCCACCTCACCTACCTACCCACCTCACCCAATCACCCACCTCATCCACTAACACACCTCACCCACTCACCAAATACCCACAGGTTTGTTAGACAATTGCACACAATTTGGTCAATCATATGATGTAGCCAGCTCTGTTTCTTTGAACCTGGCCCTATGCAATATCCAGGCAGTAACATTCAAAAGACTTAAACATCACAAGCACCTCAAATAACAATCCTATGTATAAATGAGATCTATTGAACTAACATTAACATTTTCTATCTGTGCATGACTCCTGGTTTCAATTTCACATTTAACTATGGCAAAACCTTCCAGTGGATTAGCAGCAACCAATTCACCTGCAATAATGTGCTATTTCTATCCACACAAGTGGGCTTTATTAACAGAAAATTCACACTTTGATTGAGTGATAAATATTTTCTCATTTTAAATTGAAACTAATCATACTTACAAATGCCCAGCCTGGAGCATGTAATAGGAGACCAAAGCAATGCAGATGCTGGAAATCTGAAATAATAACAGAAAATGCTAGAAATACTCAGCAGGCATACAGCATCTGTGGAGAGAGAAACAGAGTCAAAGCTTCAGGTCCACGATCTGCAGTAGTTCTGACGAAGGGTCAATGACCTCTGTTTCTCTCTGCACAGATGCCACCAGGTGTGCTGAGCATTTCCAACACTTCCCATTTTTATTGGGGCAAAAAAAACCCCTTTTGCCAGCCCTCCAAATAGCAATCAGACTCTTGTGAGCTTCTCATTCCCCTTCAGCAAGAAACCCAGCAGCAGCTGCCTGAGATCTGGTTTGGCACAACATTAAACATGAATTTCAAATGTAAAGTTAAGGTATGAAGAAAACATAAACATCAATGTCAAAGCAGTAAATAGATAATTTTAAAAATGAGTAAATAATAAAAATGACAATTAAGAAGTGCCAAGCAGCAGATCTAACTGATAAAACCTTCTTTAACTTTTCTCTTAAGAAGCAGAGCTAGAGAGAGACAGACTAGGACCCAAGCCCTGGGTCACTAGGGGAAGGAGGAAGGGCCCGGGGCAGAGCTAAGGAGTTGTGTTTAATGAACACAGACCATGCATTCGCCACTGGTGGGGCACAGGCCGAGCTGACCTCAGCGGAGCTCAGATGAAAGTGGAGCTGGGAAGGGAGTTGTCTTTCAGCCTGGGGTTTCCTCCTCTGCTAGCCCAATTTCCACCAATATCCATATCCTGAGAATTATTAGACTTTGAAAAATCTAACTGTTGTTTGTGTAGCCTTGTCATATGTGAAATCACTAAATTACAACAGTCACTACACTTCAAATGTGTAACTAACCCTTTCCCTGCCAGGACAATAGGTGGGAGTAACATCCAACTATGACCATGGAGGCGACCCGTAGCAATCAGGTCAGTTATCTGTAACACGCCTGCCTGCTATAGAACTGACTTCAATGGTAACAGTAAGTGGCAAGTGGGTAAAACATGTGGAACTGGTCTGTAAGTTCTTGTTCTCTGCCACTGCCAAATGTGATTATTCTCCCCAGGGCACAGTGTTTTTCAGTGAAAGTTTCTATCTAGAAGGGGCTCTGCAAACTCTGATTGTTAAATTTGGCTCTGGTGCAGTGCTTTCTTCCAGCCACTTGAGGTCAGCACACAATAAACCAGAATCGACAGTCTAAATTTCCTGGCATCTTGTAATGGCGCAATTATGGTTCAAGGCCTGGAAAAGCAGCTGCGTTTGGTGCCAACAATGTGCACGGGCAGTTCTAGTGTTTTACTCCGTTACATCATTGTGAGTGAGAGCAGCAGTCAGGAGCACAAAGATGTTCACAAAAGAGACAGCAGCAAGGACTCAAGTTAAAGCGCTTCATGTGGCCAGCTTCTCAAGGTTTAGAAAACTGGGCAGATTTTGTTCAGATCAGTGGACAGGGAGACACACTTTTTCCACTTTGATCCCATTGCCTGTCCCTATCAAACAACAACCAATAAAAACCCTGTACTGGCGACAGTGTGATCTACGTATATTTAAAACACGCCTGCACCCTCACAAATGCATTTTCAAAACATGAGCAGATGCCTGTCCCGGACCGGCATCATGTCACAATTACGTGGCCCTTGGGCAGTGACAGGTTGTCAAGACCAACCCGAGCAGTCGCAAGCTCAAAACACCATGTGTTACCTCGTCTCCCTGCGAGAGACCAGTTGTAGAAAATATTGCCACAAGAACAAAAAAGCTCTCTGGCAGGGGGAGTGACATGATCAGATCTCTGCACATATGCAGACGGGTATCGGCAGACATCTTGCACGGCCATCTTGGTTTGGCAAGAGACACCGAAGAAAAGTGCAAAGGATTGAGATCAACATGATAGAGCGAATGATGCCATCATTATAGGGGTAGTTGCCCTCATTGCGGTGAATTATTCTGACTTTGAATACATTGTGTGATTCCATCAAGTAAAGTCTGGTTTAAATGAAATTAAATTAAATTGGATTATATAAAGGGCAGTTTCTTCATCACTGCATCATTGCCAAGTCAATAAAAATGCATTGCCAATGATTCATTTTTAGAGGTATTTTTCCAACTTGTATTTGAAACATCTATTGCTGCAATGAAAAGTGCAACTGATTGAATTGGCAGCAGAAACAATCTCACAAAGAAGCAAAGCTGGAGTTGCAGCAAAAACTGCTTGAAAGATCATCATCTTAAAGTCCTGAATCAAGAATCAAGGACTCTTAGATCACTGGCTTCTGCACTCTCTCTGATGTAGGTGACTTTACTCTATATCTGGCAGTATTGTGGTGCAGTGGGTTCAAGTCCCTGCTCCACCCTGGGTTCAAGTCCCGCTCCACGACTTGATGGCCAAGGAAGATATGTTCATAACATGGCCAAACAGGTTGAATATAAATCTGAAAATCCTTCCAACACATGCCAATGGCAGGTGGTAAGAGTCATAGAGTCATACAGCACAGAAACAGGACCTTCAGCCCATCGTGTCCATGCCAGCCATCAAGCACCTATCTATTCTAATCCCATTTTCCAGCACTTGGCCATAGCCCTGTATGCTGTGACGTTTCAAGTGCCCATCAAAAGATTTCCTCAATGTTATGAGGGTTTCTGCCTCTACCATGCACTTAGGCAGTATGTTCCAGATTCCAACCACCCTCTGGGTGAAAAAATCCCTCCTCAAATGCCCTCTAACCCTCCTGCTCCTTACTTTAAATCTATGCCCCCTGGTTATTGACACCTCCACTAAGGGAAAAAGTTTCTTCCTATCTATGCTCCTCATAATTTTGTATATCTCTAACAGGTCACCCCCTCAGCCTTCTCTGCTCTAAGGGAAACAACCCTCGCCTATCCAGTCTCTCTTCATAGCTGAAACACTCCAACCCAGGCAATATCCTGGTGAATCTCCTCTGCACTCTCTCCAGTGCAATCACATACTTCCTATAATGTGGTGACCGGAACTGCACACAGTACTCCAGCTGTGGCTTAACTAGTGTTTTATACAGCTCCAACCTAACCTCCCTGCTCTTATATTCTATGCCTCAGTTAATAAAGGCAACTATCCCACCTGCCTTCTTAACCACCTTATCTGCTGTTATGTTGCTGCCTTCAGGGATCACTGGATATGTACACCAAGATCCCCCTAATCCTCTGTACTTCCTGGGGTCCTACCATTTATTGTATATTCCCTTGCCGTGTTAGTCCTCCCAAAATGCATCACCTCACACTTCTCAGGATTAAATTCCATTTGTCACTGCTCTGCCCGTCTGACCAGCCTGTCATCCTGTAATCTCAGCCTTTCCTCCTCGTTATTTACCACACCACCAATTTTCGTGTTGTCTGTGAACTTACTGATCATACTTCCTATATTCACATCTGGATCATTAATGTACACTACAAATAACAAGGGTCCCAGCACCGATCCCTGCGATACACCACTCGTCACAGACTTCCAATCAAAAACAACCGTCGACCATCACCCTCTGCCTCCTGCCACTAAGCCAATTTTGGATCCAATTTGCCAAATTGCCCTGGATCCCATGGGCTCTTACCTTCTTGACCAGTCTCCCATGCAGGACCTTGTCAAAAGCCTTACTGAAGTCCATGTACATTATATGAACTGCACTACCCTCATCTACACATGTAGTCACCTCCTCGAAAAATTCAGTCAAATTTGTTAGGCATGATCTCCCCGTGACTAACTATCTCAGATTAATCCCTGCCTCTCCAAGTGGGGATTAATCCTGTCCCTCAGAACTTTTCCCAATAATTTCCCTCCGACTGATGTTAGGCTCATTGGCCTATAATTACCTGGTTTATCCCTACTACCCTTCTTAAATAATGGTATCACATTCACAGTCCTCCAGTCCTCTGGCACCTCTCCTGTGGCCAGAGAGGATTTGAAAATTAGTGTCAGAGCCCCTGTGATCTTCTCCCTTGCCTCATCTGGGCCTGGGGATTTATCCACCTTTAAGTCTGCTAAAACCGCTAATACCTTCCCCCTTTCAACGCTAATTTGTTCAAGTATGTCTCAGTCCCCCTCCCTGATTTCTACACCTACATCATCCTCCTCCATAGTGAACACAGATGAAAAGTAATCATTTAAAACCTCACCTATGTCCTCCGGCTCCACACACAGATTGCCATTTTGGTCCCTAATGGGCCCTACTCTTTCTCCCTGGTTATCCTCTTGTCCTTAATGTGTTGATAAAATGACTTGGGATTTTCATTTACCTTGCCCGACAGTGTTTTTTCATGTCCCCTCTTTGCTCTCCTAATTACTTATTTAAGTGCCCCCTACACTTTCTATACTCCTCTAGGGCTTCCGCTGTTTTCAGCCCTCTGTATCTGCCATAAGTCTCCTCTTTGTTTTCTTATCCAACCCTCTATATCCCTTGATATCCAGGGCTCACTGGAGTTGTTGGTCCTACCCTTCACCTTTATGGGAACATGTTGGCCCTGAACTCTCACTATTTCCTTTTTGAATGACTCCCACTGGCCTGATGTAGACTTTCCTACAAGTAGCTGCTCCCAGTCCACTTTGGCCAGATTCTATCTTACCATATTGAAATCGCCTTTCCCCCAATTCAGGACCTTTATTTCCAGTCCATCTTTGTCCTTTTCCATAGCTACCTTAAGCCCTACAGAGTTATGGTCACTATCTCTGAAATGCTCCCCACTTGACACTTCTATCACTTGCTCAGCTTCAATCCCTAAAATGAGGTCCAGTACCGCCCATTCTCTTGCAGGACTTTCTATGTTCTGGCTCAAAAAGCTCTCATGGATGCACTTTAAGAATTCCACCCCCTCTAAGCCTTTCACACTAAGACTATCCCAGTTAAGATTGAGGTAGTTGAAATCCTCTATTATTATTTCCTATTATTTTTACACTTCTCAGATTTGCCTACATACCTGCTCCTCTATCTCACCCTGACTGTTTGGAGGCCTATAGAACAATCCCAGCAAAGTGACTGCCCCTTTTTGTTTTTAAGTTCTACTTATATGTTCTCATTTGAGGAACTTTCTAAAATATCATCCCTCCTTACTGCGGTAATTGACTCCTTGCTCAACAGTGCAATGCCAGCTCCTCTTTTACACTCCCTGCTATCATGCCTGAAGATTCTATATCCTGGAATAATGAGCTATCAGTCCTGCCCTTCCCTCAACCACATATCTGTGATAATAACAATATCATACTCCTATGTGTTAATCAACACCCTCAATTCATCTGTCTTATTGGTAAGACTCCTTGCATTAAAATAGATATAATCCAGCCTTGCATTATTCCCTTGTGTCTTACCAGGTCTATATTTGCTCTGCCTTCCCCACTGACTTAGTTTCTCTTCTATATTTGGCTGTGCATCACCCCATACTGTACCTCCACTGTATCCCATCCCCCTGCCAAACTAGTTTAAAACCCTCCCAACAGCACTAGCAAACCTCCCCACAAGGATGTTGGTTCCTTTCCGGTTCAGGTGCAACCTGTCCGACTTGTACAGGCCCCACCTTTGCCAGAAACAGACCCAGTAATCCAGGAAACTGAAGCCCTCCCTCCTGCACCATCTCTTCAGCATTCACTTCCAAGTATTCTGAAATCTCATGCTTAATAATGGACTCCAAAATCTTACCAACGACCAAGGTCAGGCTAATTGGCCTGTAATTTCCCGTCTTTTGCCTCACTCCCTTCTTAAACAGGGGGGGTTACATTAGCAATTTTCCAGTCCTCTGGGACCCTCCCTGACTCCAGCGATTCCTGAAAGATCACCACTAACGCCTCCACTATCTCTTCAGCTATCTCCTTCAGAACTATCTGGTCCAGGTGATTTATCCACCTTCAGACCTTTCAGTTTTCCTAGCACCTTCTCCTTGGTAATGGCCACCATACTCACCTCTGCCCCCCAACTCTCTTGAACTTTGGGGATGTTACTCGTGTCTTCCACCGTGAAGACTGACGCAAAGTGTCGATTCAGTTCCTCCGCCATTTCTTTATTCCCCACTACTACTTCTCCAGCATTATTTTCCAGCAGCCTAATGTCCATCTTTGCCTCTCTCTTACCTTTTATATATCTAAAAAATCTCTTACAATCTTCTTTTATATTACTGGTTAGTTTACCCTTATAGTTAACCTTCTCTCCTTATTTCTTTTTTAGTTGTCCTCTGTTGGTCTTTGTAGGCTTCCCAATTCCCTGGTTTCCCACTGCTCTTCACCACATTGTATGCTCAACTCGGTTTCGCGCTCCCTCTCCACCGACGTTAACTCGGTTTCGCGCTCCCTCTCCACCGACGTTAACTCGGTTTCGCTCTCCCTCTCCACCGACGTTAACTCGGTTTCTCTCTCTCTCTCTCTCCACTGACGTTAACTCGGTTTCTCTCTCTCTCCACCAATGTTAACTCCGTTCCTCTCTCTCCATCGATCTTAACTCCGTTTCTCTCTCTCTCTCTCTCTCTCTCTCTCTCTCCACAGATATTAACTCCGTTCCTCTCTCTCTCTCCACAGATGTTAATTCAGTTTCTCTCTCTCCCCACCGAAGTTAATTTGGTCTCTCTCTCTCTACAGACGTTAACTCGGTTTCTCTTTCTCTCTCCACAGACGTTAACTCCGTTTCTCTCTCTCTCTCTCTCTCCACAGACGTTAACTCCGTTTCTCTCTCTCTACAGACGTTAACTCGGTTTCTCGCTCTCTCTCCACAGACGTTAACTTGATTTCTCCCTCTCCACAGAGACTTCCTGACGTGGTGAGATTTCCAAAATTTTCTGTGTTTATTTCAGATGCCCAGCATCTGCAGTGTTTTGTGTTTGTATTTCTTCAGTGTGGTCTAACCAAGGTTCAATGCTGGTTTCGCATAACTTCGCTCCCCTCCAATTCTATCCCTCAAGAAATAAACCTCCAGTCCTTTATTTTACTGATTTGTAACTGTTTTGTTAACCTATGCTGCTACTTGAAATGATGAGAGGTTTTTCACACTCAGATCCCTGTGTTTCATTACCTCATTTAGCTTCCTAGTTTCCAACTATTATATGACCTGGCTATTATTATTAAATATAATATCTCATACCTCTTTTGAAATCACTTGCCAATTATCTGCTCATCCTACCTAATTACAGAATCACAGAATTTTAACGGCACAGAAGGAGGCCATTCGGCCCATTGTGTCTGCACCAGCTCTCTAAATAAGCATTGTGACCTAGTACCATTGCCCTGCCTTTTCCCCATACCCCTACACATTGAGACTTTCGAAATAATCATCTAATGACCTCTTGAATGCCTCGATTGAACCTGCCTCTACCACACTTCAGGCAGTGCATTCCAGAGCTGAACCACTCGCTGTGTGAAAAAGTTTTTTCTCACATCACATTTGCTTCTTTTGCAAATCACTAAATCTGTGCCCTCTCATTCTCGATTCTTCTACAAGTGGGAACAGCTTTTCCCTATCTACTCTCTCTATCCCCCTCATGATTTTGAGCATCTCTATAAATTCTCCTCTGAGCCTTCTCTCCAAGGAAAGCAGACCCAGCTTCTCCAATCTATCCTCATAACTGAAGTTTCTCATCCTTGGAACCATTCTTGTAAACCTCTTCTGCACTCTCTCCAATATGTTCACATCCTTCCAATAATGTGGCACCCAGAACTGTACACAATACTGCAGCTGAGGTCTAACTAGTGTCTTATATAAATTCAACATTACCTCATTGCTTTTGTACTTTATGTCCCTATTAATAAAACGCAGGATACTATATGCTTTATTAGCTGCTCTTTCTGCCTGTCTTGCCACCTTCAAAGATCTATGCACATATAAACGCTCCTGCTCCTGCTCCTGCTCCTGCTCCTGCTCCTGCTCCTGCTCCTGCTCCTGCTCCTGCTCCTGCTCCTGCTCCTGCTCCTGCTCCTGCTCCTGCTCCTGCTCCTGCTCCTGCTCCTGCTCCTGCTCCTGCTCCTGCTCCTGCTCCTGCTCCTGCTCCTGCTCCTGCTCCTGCTCCTGCTCCTGCTCCTGCTCCTGCTCCTGCTCCTGCTCCTGCTCCTGCTCCTGCTCCTGCTCCTGCTCCTGCTCCTGCTCCTGCTCCTGCTCCTGCTCCTGCTCCTGCTCCTGCTCCTGCTCCTGCTCCTGCTCCTGCTCCTGCTCCTGCTCCTGCTCCTGCTCCTGCTCCTGCTCCTGCTCCTGCTCCTGCTCCTGCTCCTGCTCCTGCTCCTGCTCCTGCTCCTGCTCCTGCTCCTGCTCCTGCTCTCCCTTCAAAATTCCACCCCTTATTTTATATTCTGTCCATGTGTTAATGTGGCAATCATCTTGTTAAATACAATTGCTAATTAAGCAGGTGATGGACATTAATTATCCAATCTAAAAAGAATAAAACGATACAGCTGGAATGTTTTGTGTGGAAGTTAGTAGCACTGAGGAGTTGTCTTGAAAATAAACCAGCTTTAATCAAGAGACCAACCTGGGATTAATTCTTCCACCACAATCTTTCACTTTGTGTAACATGGTGGCAGAGGATGAACTTTAAGTTTTGCTGCAGATGAATATTTCTGTCTCAATCTTCTGAGGGAAAAGAAGTGCACTGTTGCTGAAAATTAAAGTTATGGAATGGTGGAAGGAAGGTGTAAAATTGCAACCTTTGACTACCCACCAGTTTTTTCAGACTCTGAGCCTTTATCAGCAATGTAAGGCTGAAGTTGAAATGTGGACCCAGGTTACTGCCATACCCTAGAAGAAGAAAGGTATGGCTCTGGTGTTATTACCAGCCAAAAGTAAGATAAGGAGTAAGGTATTTTCAGAGTGGAAAGTGGGTGATTTGGATCATGAAGAGGGATTAAACTATCTGGTACAATTTTTGGATATGTTTTAAAAAGGATGAAGTGTATGAAGCTTGGATGATCTTTGATAGGTTTTGGAAATCAGATAATCAGTCTATGGAAGAATATATCATGGAGTTTGATAACTGGTACAGGAGACTACAGAGATTTGGACCTGAAATTCCAGAATCAGTATTGGCATTTAAATTACGGGACTGTGCTCGCGTTTCCCATGTTGATAGTCTTTTAGTATTAATGGGGGTTTGGGGGGAGAGAATCTCTCCCAGATCAAATTGATACTGCCCTGAAAAAACTTCTGGGGAAACAATTGTTTGCTGCCACTTTCTTAGCAAATGTGAACAACTATGCTGTAAAACAAAGGATGGAGGATTTGATAATCTTTTAAATCTTTTTAAATATGGAGGATTTGATGGTGGCTGAATTTTGAGGTTGACCTCATTAGATGAAGATTCCAATACAAAGATGGGGTTACAAAGAAACTAAGAGCAGGAGTAGGCTATTTGGCCCTTCGAGCCTGCTCCACCATTCATTATAATCATGGCTGATCATCCAACTCAATAGCCTGCTCCTGCTTTCTCTCCATACCCTTTGATCCCTTTTTCCCCAAGAGCTATATCTAACTCCTTCTTGAAACGTTTGGCCTCAACTACTTTCTGTGGTAGTGAATGCCACAGGCTCACCACTCTCTGGGTGAAGAAATTTCTTCTCATCTCAGTCCTAAATGGTCTACCCCGTATCCTTAGACTGTGGCCCCTGGTTCTGGACTCTCCCCACCATCGGGAACATCCTTCCTGCATCTACCATGTCTAGTCCTGTTAGAATTTTATAGGTTTCTGAGACCCCTCCCTCATTCTTCTGAACTCCAGCAAATATAATCCTAATCAACTCAATCTCTCCTCATATGTCAGTCCTGCCATCCCAGGAATCAGTCTGGTAAACCTTCACTGCACTCCCTCTATAGCAGGAACATCCTTCCTCAGATAAGGAGACCAAAACTGCACACAATATTCCAGGTGTGGCCTCACCAAGGCCCTGTATAATTGCAGCAAGACATCCCTGTTCCTGTACTCAAATCCTCTGGCTATGAAGGCTAACATACCATTTGCCTTCTTTACCGCCTGCTGCACCTGCATGTTTACCTTCAGTGGCTGTTGTATTGGGACACCCAGGTCTCGTTGCACATTCCCCTCTCTAATAATCTGCGTTCCTGTTTTTGCTACCAAAGTGGATAGCCTCACATGTATCCATATTATACTGCATCTGCCATGCATTTGCCCACTCACTCAGCTTGTCCAGATCACACTGAAGCATCTCTACATCCTCCTCACAGCTCACCCTCCCACCCAGCCTTGTATCATCTGCAAATTTGGATTTAGTACATTTAGTTCCCTCATCTAAAACATTAAAATATATTGTGAATAGCTGGGGTCCCAGCACAGATCCCTGTGGTACCCCACTAGTCACTGCCTGCCATTTGGAAAAAGACCTGTTTATTCCTACTTTGTTACCTGTCTGCCAACCAGTTTTTTATCCATCTCAATATGCTACCCCCAATCCCATGTGCTTTAATTTTACATGCCAATCTCTTATGTGGGACTATGTCAAAAGCCTTCTGAAAATCCAAATAAAGCACATCCACTGGCTCCCCCTCATCAATACTACCAGTTACCTTCTCGATTAATTCCAGTAGATTTGTCAAGCATGATTTCCCTTTCATAAATCCATGCTGACTCTGTCTGATTCTACCACTGTTTTCCAAGTGCTCAGCTATTCAATCTTTTATAATGGACTCTAGAATTTTCCCCACTACCGACATCAGGCTGACTGGTCTATAATTCCCTGTTTTCTCTCTACCTCCCTTTTTAAATAGTGGGGTTACATTAGCTACCCTCCAATCTGTAGGAACTGTTCCAGAGTCTATAGAATTTCAGAAGATGACCACCATCCACTATTTCTAGGGTCACTTCCTTAAGTAATCTGGGATGTCGATTATCAGGCCCAGGGGATTTATCAGCCTTCAATCCCATCAATTTCCCCAACACCATTTCCCTACTAATACTGATTTCTTTCAGTTCCTCCCTCTCACTAAACCCTTAATGACAAGAGGTCTGAAGATGATCGTAACCCTAGCCAATTTGAGAATCGTGGCAAAAAGTGTGTCTGGGATGGTGACCATAGGCATTTAAACCCAAAAAATGCACGGGGAATGGTTAATTGGTATTTTTGGTGTGATTCCCAGCACCATTACACAAACTGCCCACAGCGAAGGAATCGTGTTTTTGAAGAGACTCACGAGATGGATTCATCTGAAACTGAAAATGATGATGGTGACCCTGCCATGATGGAATTGTATTGATCACTGAGAGTTTGAATCCAGTGATGTGCATCTTGATGGTGGATTCCTTCAACTGTGTGGTTCTGGACAGTGGTTGCACTTCTACAGTATGCGGCATGGGCTGGCTTGACTGCTATCTGGAGTCTCTCAATGAGGCAGACCGGCGGAAGGTCAAGGGGTATGAAAGCTCTACCTGCTTCAGGTTCAGAGATGATAATACATTAATATCCTCCAAACAGGTGGTCCTCCCTTGTAATATAGCAGGGATCGATCTGTTTATCAGTACAGATGTGGTTTCTAGTGAGATACTGCTATTATTGAGTCGATCTGTGATGAAGAAGACTCAGGTGACGCTAGATATGAAGAATGATAGAGCTGTCGTGTTTGGGGAAAAATGTGGATTTACATTTTACTTAGTCAGGCCATTACTCCTTGCCACTAAGGAAGCCAGAGATTTCTCATCAAAAAGCTCACGAAGCTTTGTTAACTGCTGAGAATGAGAATTTGGTGAACAAAAAGATCATTTGGAAATTACATGGACAGTTTGCAATTCCGGCGCCACAAACTGAAGACTCTGCTTCAAGATGTGGGAGCGGTTGATAAAGGATATGATGATCTTATTGTACAAATCACTGCTCAGTGTGAAATTTGCCTTAAATATCACAAGACACCACCGCATCCTGTTGTGAGCTGCCACTAGCCAGGAAGTTCAATAATGCAGTGGCAATGGGCTTGAAAGTTTGGGACAAGGGATAGGGGTTTTTTTTTTACTACACTTCATAGATACGGCAACCAGATTTAGTCTATCTACTGTGATACATAGTAAAGACAAAAGGGCCATTGTTGATAAGGTCATGGAGAAATGGATAGGAACAGAATTAGGAACACCAACAAAGTTCCTCACAAATAATGGTGGGGAATTCGCCAGTGAGGAATTTCGAGGTATGTGTGATTATTTAAACATCGTAGTTAAGCATACTGCAGCTGAGAGCCCATTTAGTAATGGTCTTTGTGAAAGAAACCATGCAGTAATAGATGACATGTTACATAAAATATTGGCTGATCAATCAGATTGTAAATTGCAAACAGCGCTAGCATGGGTGGTGCACGCAAAGAATTCTCTGCAAATGGTTGGGGGTACAGTCTATATCAGCTGGTGTACAGAAGAAATCCAAAGTTACCTTCGGTGTTGTCAGATGCTCCCCCTGCTCTAGAAGGAACCAGCCTGAGCTCCACCTTTTGCTGCTCAGCTTTGCATGTGGACAGAAAAGCTTTCATTAAAGCTGAGGTTTCGGAGAAAATTTGGCGGGCCCTACAGCACTGCATAAGACCATCAGGAATACAGTTTAGACAAAGAGACATGGTATATTATAAAAGAGAAGGCCAGAAAGAGTGGAAAGGACCTGGCAAGGTTATAGGGAGCAATGGGAAAGTAGTAATTGTGCAACATGATAATCAGACTGTTAGGGTACATTCTTCACGGTTAATTGGTACTGACTATACCTTTACAGGTTCTGAACAGGACATAGAGCACGAGGAGGCACCATGCACTTCACACACATACAGGTTCTGAACAGGACATAGAGCACAAGGAGGCACCATGCACTTCACACACATACACGGTAGTTATGAGGAGCAGACGATGGCAGATACAGGGTTGACTGACTATGAACAAAGTAATCCTGAGGTACAGGACAACACTCTTCGTCCAAACGGGCAACAACCCAAAGTAGGAACAAAGGTAACATACATGCCAGAAGGGACCAGTGTGTGGAGGGATACATAGGGAGAGCAGGAAAGGCCACTGGTAAAGACAAACATTGGCTAAATGTACAGGATGAAGGACAAGAGACAAGACTTATTGATTGGCAAACCAAGGTAAAGATGTGGAAACCCAGATAGTACAGTATGAGTTCAGAAAGTGGTCGTGACTCTAGAAAAGATCACAGACTTGTGAACGGAGTTCTGATCACATGGGAGGACGATCATATAGTAGTAGTCTGGAAAGGAATGTGAGTCGAGGCAGTAGCTTAACAAGGAAGTCTAGAGAGCCATTTAGCAATCTCAGAAGTCCTTATAACAGAGATTCTAGTAGCTGCTAAAAAATTGGAAAATAAGCTGATAAAGGAAGCCAAATGGAAACAGTTAGAAAGCTGGAAGGAATTTGGGGTATATTCTGAAACACCTGACGGAGGACAGCCAGCTTTATCTCACAGATGGACCTGCACAGAAAAGATACTCCCAGACGGCACATATAAGGCCAAAGCAAGAATAGTAACCCGAGGCTTTGAAGAGAGACTAGGAGATCAGGATGTCAGAGTGGACTCGCCTACTGCAGGGAAAGTGAGTTTGAAGATTTTTTTTAGCTATTTTGGCATTGTATTCCTGGGAGTACAAATCAATTGATATAAAGGTTGTGTTTTTACAGGGGGAGAAGTTTCAAAGAGAAGTTTTTTTTTGAAACAGCCCAAAGAAGCTGGGGATATAGAAGGAAAGCTATGGAAATTGAATGTGTGTTTATGGGTTGAATGATGCATCAAGAATATGGTATTTTTCCGTGAGGTTTGTCTCATTGAAAACCAGTTATATTCTGTTAAAGACGTGATTTTCTACTGGTATCATAAGGAGAAACTAGCTAGAATTTTTATCATGCACGTTGATGATTTCCTGTGGGGAGGATCTGTAGAATTTGAACAGTGGGTAATCGAAGATAAAGGAGTTCCAGGTTGGAAATCTAGCTTCTGAGGCCTTTAAATACATTGAGCAGAGCAAGTTAGGAGTGACCTTGAATCAACAATCTTATCTAGAGAATGTTAATCATATCCCAATAACTCAGGTTAGATCCTCACAAAAAGAGGATCCTGCTACCAAGGAAGAAATGGAACAGTTGATAAGTTTGAGCAGTTGAACTGGTTGTGCACTCAGACCAGGCCTGACGCTAGTTATGATGTGTTGGAGCTGAGTACCATGATGAAACATGCTACTGTTAAGCAAGTTCTGAGAGCAAATAAAACACTAAAAATCCTCTTTCTCCAGCACTGCAATGTTCTCCTTAACCAACACTGCCACACCTCCTCCTTTCCTTCCTTTCCTATCTTTTCTGAACACCTTGTACCCAGGAATATTTAACATTCAGCCCTGCCCTTCCTTGAGCCAGGTCTCTGTTATCACAACATCACAACATGACAATCTGCACCTTTAACTCCCCAATCTTATTTACTACACATTCGGAGAAATGTGCGCTCAAGTTTCCAGCCTTGGGTGATCCAGAAGATGAGGTTGATCATTTTTAGTGCTGCTTCACATGCCGATCTTCCAGATGGGTACTCTAGCACAGCAGGGTTCATTATATTCTTGGTGGGAAAGAACGATAAATATTGCCCACTGGCTTGAGAGGCCAAGAAAATAAAATGGGTAGTGAAAAGCACCTTAGCTGCTGAAGCGTTAGCCTTAGTAGAGGCATTAGATATGAGGGTTTACTTACATAACATACTGACAGGAATATTGTACATGGCGTAATGTGGGAAACGTTTGCCCATAGAATGTTATGTTGATAACCAGTCTCTTTGGGATAATGTTCATTCGAAGAAGTGTCACTGAAAAAAGGCTAAGAATAGACTGAGCCAGTATAAAATAAATGTTAGAGAGGAGAGATCTCTAAGATACAATGCGTTGACATAAATCACCAACTATCAGACTGTTTTATGAAAAGGGCTGGCTCTAAGAAATTATTAAACGTATTGGAAGAGCGTGTCTTATGTTATAATGATGAAATTTTAATAATTTTTTTGTTATAATTGTTTATATATGTATATGTGATAAAAGAAATTCAGGAATTATAGATGTGGAAATACGTGATATTATTTCCTTCTGTTTGTTTAAACAAATGTTCATTAAGTTTTTTTAGTTTTAATTTAAAAAGAAAAGAGGAGAATCTCAGTGTATAAATAATTACACTGCACGGCAATCACCTTGTTAAAGACAATTGCTAGTTAAACAGGTGATGGGCATTGATTATCCCATCTAAACAGAATAAAAAGATACAGCTGGAACACTTTTTGTGTGGAAGCTACTTAGGGGTTAATATCACTGAGGAGTTGTCTTGAAAGTAAACCAGCTTGAAACAAAAGACCAGCCTGGATTAATTCTTTCACCACAACCTTGTATTGTGAGTAACACATGTTCTTCCTACCAAAATGCTTCACCTCTCACTTCTCCATATTGAACCTCATCTGCCTGGTCTACCAACTTGTCTATGTCCTTTTGAAGTTCCACTCCATCCTACTCGCAGTCCACAACACTCCCAAGCTTCATATCATCTGCAAACTTTGAAATTGTCTCCTGTGCACCAAGATCTAGGTCATTCATATGTATCAGGTAAAGCAAGGGTCCCAATACTGGCCCATGGGGAACTCCACTACAAACCTTCCTCCAGCCTGAAAAATATCCATTGGCCATTACTCTCTGTTTCCTATTTTTCAGCCAATTTTGTATCCATATTGCCATTGTCTCTCTTATTCCATGAGCAATAGCTATTCCCACAAGTCTGTTGTGTGGCACTCTTTCAAATGCCTTTTGAAAGCCCATGTACAGCACATCAACAGCACTACCCTCATCAGTTACCTCTTGAAAAAAAAGCTCCAGCAAGTTGGTTAAATATAATTTCCCCTTCAGAAACCCATGCTGCCTCTTCCATATCAACCCCTATTTTTCCATGTGACTAATTTTATTCCAAATAATTGTTTCTAGAATCTTGCCCACCACAAGTTAAACTGACTGGTCTGTAATTGCTGGGCTTATCCTTACAAACTTTTTAAACAAGGGTGTAATGTTTGCAATTCTTCAGTCCTCTGGCACCTCTCCTGAGTCTAAAGAGGGCTGAAAGATTATGTCCAGTGCCTCTGCAATTTCTACTCTCTCTTCCTTCAATATCCTTGGATGCATTACCTCCTGTCCCAATGCCTTGTCAACTTTAAGTACTGACAATCTATTCAACACTTCCTCTTTAGCAATTTTGAACCCTTCTAGTGACAGAGTTTCCTTATTTGTCACCATGGCCTGGGTAGCATTTACCTCCTTGTTTAAGATGGATGCAAAGTATTCATTTGATACCTCAGCCATGGGTAAATTCCATTCTAGGTCCCTAATCAGCCCTACTCCTCCTTTTACTATTTATATGTCTGTAGAAGACTTTGGGATTCCCCTTTATGTTGGCTGCCAGTCCTTTCGCATAATCTGTCTTCGTTTCTCTAATTTGCTTTTTCACTTCCCCTCTGAACCTTCTGTATTCCTCTTGGTTCTCAATTTTCTATCTTACACCTATCATAAGCACACGTTTTCTTCTTTATCTTAGTTTCTATTTCTTTTTTCATCCAGGGAGCTCTGGACTTGTTGGCCCTACCTTTCCCTTTCGATGGAATATACCTTGGCCGTGCCTGAACCAACTCTTTTTTGAAGGTGGCCTATTGTTCAGCTGCAGTTTTCCCTGCCAATCTTTCACTCCAGTCTATCTGATCCAGCTCCGTTCTTGCCCCATTGAAGTTGGCTCTTATCCAGTTAATTATTCGTACTCTGGATTGCCTATCGTCCTTTTCTATCATCACCCTAAAACATACAATACAATGATCACTGTCTCCTAAATGTTCCCCCACTGTCACCTGATCTACTTGGTCCGCCTCATTTCCAAGAATCAGGTCTTTTCTTGTTGGATTGGACACATACTGCTGTAGAAAATTCTCCTGAACACAATCTATTTGGTGGTCTATAGACTACATTGAACAATGTGATTGCACCCTTTTTGTTCCTTAGCTCTAGCCAAATTGATTCTGGCCTTGAACCCTCTGGGACATCCTCTTTCTCCAGCACTGCAATGTTCTCCTTAACCAACACCGCCACACCTCCTCCTTTCCTTCCTTTCCTATCTTTTCTGAACACCTTGTACCCAGGAATATTTAACATTCAGCCCTGCCCTTCCTTGAGCCAGGTCTCTGTTATCACAACATCACAACATGACAATCTGCACCTGTAACTCCCCAATCTTATTTACTACACTCCGTGCATTCACATAAATGAATAGTAACCCTAACTTACTATTTTCTATACTAGTGCTATCTGTTTCTCCCAGTATTTTGTGCACCCTGCTATTCCTCTCTAATATTTTCTCTTGGTTCCCACACCCCTCCCAAGTTAGTTTAAAGTCCTCCCAACAGCACTTGCAAAAGTAGCAAGAAACTCGGTCTCAGCTCTGTTCAGGTGCAACCCGTCTGGCTTGTATAGGTGCCACCTCCCCCGGAGCCTGTCAGATATCTAAAGCCCACCCTCCTGCACCATCTTTCTAGCCACACATTCATCTGCTTCATCCTCCTATTTCTGTCCTCACTAGCACGTGGCACAGGGAGTAATCTGGAGATTACTACATTTGACGTCCTGCTTGCTAATACTCTACCTAGTTCCCTAAATTCTGATTGCAGGACCATATCCCCTTCCTGCCGAAGTAATTGGTACTGATGTGAATCACAACCTCTGGCTGATCACCCTCCCCCAGAAGAATGTCCTGCATCTACTCTGTGACATAAGTTTCTGAGCGTGTTGTAATGTAAATAATCATCTGGTGGTACAGAAATTGAGTATTGCTGACAAAAGAGACATGCTATTGCAGGTTTTCCTCCTGCACTCATCAGGACAGCTATGCAAGATAAACCACCAGTTAGGGGACAACAATATATGCTGCAGACAGAAGGAGCATATCCACACATTACACCTTTTCCAACTAAACAAAAGCTGGGGAGCACCATTCCCTGGTCCACTTCCAATGCCCAGAAGGAAGAAACAGTTTGGATCAGTACACTTATTTCCCAGTTTTTACTGTTTTTCTTCTGGGTAGCACTGCATTGACCAATAAGTTGACCTGCCTGGTCTGACTTTGAACAAAAGCTTGACAATTAACTGTTCTCTAGCGCATTCGCCATGGCAATACCTCTGCCAATGAGAGTCCACTTGCCACCTAATCAGCGCACTCTTCTCATGCAGTATAAATTGTTCCCTTTACTGTTGGTTTATCTTGCATAGGTGTCCTCATGAGTGCAAGATGAAAATCTTCAGTAGCATGTCCTGTAATTTATTGAAGTTTGCCTTAGCATTAACAATCCCTCCAAACCATCCCCACTACCATCCAAAATTGGTGCCTCCACAAATTTAGAAATTGTGATTTTTATTTTAAAGTCTAGATTGTTAATATAAATTGAACAGCAGTAAGCCTTGTGCAACCCCATTTCCCACCTTCTGCCAGTCTGAGTAATTAATCTCTTCTTTCCATCTTGCAGTTAGGTTGTTATATGTTCTGCACCTGTCCCCCTGATACCACCTTGTCCTTCACTCTATTGTATGGCAATTTATCAACAACCTTGTGGAAATCCAGACACCATATTAGAGACACTTTCATTCTGGGAAATATGCCTAAGATTGCTGTCTTATGGTCTGAACGTCACCCAGTCGCACATGGTTTGCAGTTAGGCACACATTGTTACTGCAAACCTAATGGCTACAAGACAAAAAAATTTCCATATAGCATGGGATTCAAACTGGTAGTGGGGGGGGGGGGCAGTGGGGCAGGGTGAGGGGGGGGGTGGGGTGGGTGGGGGTGGGTTGGGGGAGGGTGGGGTTAGGGGGGTGGTGAGGGGGGGTGGGGTGGGGGAGGATGAGGGGGAGGTAGTGGGGGGTGGTGGGGAGTGGGTGGGGTGGTGGTGGTGGGGGCGTTGGGGAACAGCTCTATGTGACCAGTTCTGGGCACATCCAACTGAGGCCACGTAAAGGAGATGTGATTCCGGGCAGTCTCCCGAGTCAATTACAGCCTCTTGATGTTCTGATAAACAAGCCATTCAATCATGCATGCATGAGGATTGGACCAAATGAATGGAGAATCCAGGTCACGACTTGATATCAACAGATGGAATGAAGGGGCCTGCCATTTCTCAGGTGTCAATAGGCGAGAAACTCATGGCACTTGGCGAAAGACGAGACAGTTGTGAAATCATTCAAGAAATGTGGTTACAGCAATGGCCTAGATGGTAGTGAAGGTGCCTGTAAAGCACTTTGAGATGGCTTGTGATGGTGAAAAGCCTTATATCAATCTAAGTCTTTCTTTTGAACTTCAGAACTTTGTTTCCTGCAGCTGCATGTATATACAGAAGGCAGTGTTTTCACTTCTTTAATCTTTCATGGGATGTGGGCACCACAGGCAAGGCCAACATTTGTTGCCCATCCCTAACTGCCCTTAAACAGAGGGCAGTGAAAAATCAGTTACATTGCTGTGGGTTTAGAGTCAAATGTAGGCCAGACCAGGTAAGGATGACAGATTTCCTTTTTAACCACAAGGGCAAGGTGAATTGAATTATTATTACAGTTCCCCTCTTGTGCCTGTGACAGCGGTAATTTAATTTCTAATTTAATTTGTTTCCCTTAGTATCTTTTCCCTTGTTGAAATGAGCCACGATGTGTTTTACAAACCTGGGTTTCTGAGGTCCAATGTTAACAATAACCCCACGGCAAATTCTTTAAGGTGAAACAAAGGATTGATTAACACATTCAAAACCCAAAGGTTGGATTGTGATGCACGTTCAAACTCACGAGCATACAAGATAGAAAGGCAGAGAAAAGAAAAGAGCTACAAATTGCGAGTTACAAAAAACATCAAAGTAATGGCATTAATTCACAAGTCAAGTCCAGTAAGTCACTGTCTAGTGAAAGTTCCTTCAGTTGGCATTGTCTGGCAGAATTCCTATTTTTCCTAGGAGCTCAGTTGCAGGTTGAGGCTGTTGAAGACACAGCAAAGTATTTTTGTTTTCTGGGAATTGGTTCATTTTGTAGGCAAAATACAAGGTTCTTTCTGGAGCTCAAACTTTGATAGAGATGAAGGTCAGAGGCAGGCTGCTAGCCTGGAGTCCTGCTTTCACTTCTGAGGTTAAATAGCAACTGAAGACAGAATTCAAAAGCTGTATAATTAAAACAATTCAAACCGCTCAAGAATCAGTCATTCAATTCGAGCCTTTCAGCTAACGAAGCATTTTAATGACCCTTGTATTTTGAGCAGGTAACTGTGGAACCATTAGCACAACATTGGAGATGAGGAGTCACAATAGCTCTTCCTTTGTCCAGAGCTGGCTGGTGCAGACATCTCATCCTCTAGTCCTTTGTGCTGGCTTGGCTGGAATGTTCGTAGAAAGGGGTGTCGCATTCCAGCAGCCTGAGTTAGCCTTTGTCCTTTAGAACTGCTCAGAATTTTCCACAACTACCATCATGTGACCAGCTCCAGGCATGTTATTAGTCCAGCAATATTGTCCATTTTTAAAAACAGAATCGAAACTAGAGAATGTGCAGGAAAAACTCTTTTTTTTTTTAGGATTTTTTTTCTTCACACCCACTGGGCATTACATTCCCTAAAGGACATTAGTGAAGCAGATGGGTTTTACAACAATTGATGATGTTCCATGGACTAGCTTTATATTATTTAAAAGATATATCAATTGAATTAAAACTCCATTAGCTGCCATGGTGGGATTTGAACCCATATTCCCAGAGCATTCAGCTGGGTTACTAGTCCAGTGAAATTACCAGTCCTCCACCATCACTTCCTGTGGATGATATATATATATTCTTCACTGGATTGTGAAATGCGTTTTTTCAGTGGCTCTCTCTATTTTCACAGTTTGTAGAGGTTTACAGTCATTTAGGATGTTCCCAAGAGCTGAGATCATGTAAGACTATAATGAAATGGGAAACCAGGGGGTTGGGAAGCCTACAAAGACTAACAGAGGACAACTAAACAACTAAAAAAAGAAATAAGGAGGGAGAAGATTAAATATGAGGGTAAAGTAGCCAGTAATATAAAAGGAGATTGCAAGAGTTTTTTTTAGATATATAAAGGATAAGAGAGAGGCAAAAGTGAACATTGGGCCACTGGAAAATGACGCTGGAGAAGTAGTAGTGGGGAACGAAGAAATGGCAAAGGAACTGAATAGGTACTTTGCGTCAGTCTTCTCAATGTAAGACACGAGTGACATCCCCAAAGTTCAAAAGAGTCGGGGGGCAGAGGTGAGTATGGTGGCCATTACCAAGGAGAAGGTGCTAGGAAAACTGAAAGGTCTGAAGGTGGATAAATCACCTGGACCAGATGGATTACACCCTGGTGTTCTGAAGGAGATAGCTGAAGAGATAGTAGCGGCGTTAATGGTGATCTTTCAGGAATCACTGGAGTCAGGGAGGGTCCCAGAGGACTGGAAAATTGCTAATGTAACACCCCCGTTTAAGAAGGGAATGAGGCAAAAGACGGGAAATTACAGGCCAATTTAGCCTGACCTCGGTCGTTGGTAAGATTTTAGAGTCTATTATTAAGGATGAGATTTCAGAATACTTGGAAGTGCATGGTAAAATAGGGCAAAGTCAGCATGGTTTCATCAAGGGGAGGTCATGCCTGACAAATCTGTTAGAATTCTTTGAGGAGGTAATGAGTAGGTTAGACAAAGGAGACCCAATGGATGTTATCTACTTGGACTTCCAGAAGGCCTTTGACAAGGTGCAGCACAGGAGGCTGCTAAGTAAGATAAGAGCCCATGGATATTAGATTGGCTGTCTGGCAGGAGGCAGAGAGTGGGGTTAAGGGGATCCTCCTTCTCAGGATGGCAGCCGGTGACAAGTGGAGTTCTGCAGGGATCAGTGTTGGGACCATAACTTTTCACTTTATAAATTAATGATCTAGAAGGAACTAAGGGCATCCTGGCTAAGTTTACAGATGATACCAAGATAGGTGCAGGGACAGGTAGTATTGAGGAGGTGGGGAGGCTGCAAGAAGGATTTGGTCAGGTTAGGAGAATGGGCAAAGAAGTGGCAGATGGAATACAACGTGGGGAAGTGTGAGGTCATGCACTTTGGTAGGAAGAATAGAGGCATAGACTATTTTCTAAATGGGGAGAGAATTCAGAAATCTGGAGTGCAAAGGGACTTGGGAGTCCTAGTCCAGGATTCTCTTAAGGTTAACTTGCAGGTTGAGTCAGTAGTTAGGAAGGCAAATGCAATGTTGGCATTTATTTCGAAGACTAGAATATAAAAGCAGGAATGTGCTGCTAAGGCTTTATAAGGCTCTGGTCAGACCACATTTAGAATATTGAGCAATTTTGGGCCCCGTATCTCAGGAAGGATGTGCTGGCCCTGGAGATGGTCCAGAGGAGGTTTATGAGAATGATCCCAGGAATGAAAGGCTTAACATATGAGGAACGTTTGAGGACTCTGGGTCTATACTCAATGGAGTTTAGAAGGATGAGGGGGGATCTGATTGAAACTTACGGAATACTAAAAGGCCTGGATAGAGAGGACGTGGGGAAGATGTTTCCATTAGTAGGAGAGACTAGGACCCGAGGGCACAGCCTCAGAGTAAAGGGAAGACCTTTTGGAACAGAGATGAGGAGAAACTTCTTTAGCCAGAGTGGTGAATCTGTGGAATTCATTGCCACAGAAGGCTGTGGAGGCCAGGTCATTGAGTGTATTTAAGACTGAGATAGATAGGTTCTAGATTGGTAAGGGGGATCAAAGATTACAGGGAGAGGGCAGGAGAATGGGGTTGAGAAACTTATCAGCCATGATTGAATGGTAGAGCAGAGTCAATGGGCTGAATGGCCTAATTTCTGCTCCTATGTCTTATGGTCATGCAGTAGTTGCTTTGAAAGGAGTTAGGCTCCCGAGGCAGGTATTGAAAATTGTTGGCGAACTCACTGCACCACTACAGGATTTGAACTGGAAACTAAGGAATGATTTATAATGTCTCAACTTAGTCAGCAGCAAGGACTAACCAGGAGCCTGTAGAAGTTTCTCCTGTGGCTCTTCCAGTCACAGATTCCCTAACTTTTCTCAAAATTGTTCTTGACGTGAGGGAAATCAGACTATACGGCAGTCGGCAAATGTTACATCGCTGTTGATTTCTCTTAATGTTGTTGAAATAGTAACCTTTAGTTTCTGCCTGTTAATTAGGGAAGTGTAAGTTAACTTAGATATTTCAATGACCACTAAATTGCTGAAGTAAGATTTAGTTTAGCCATATTAGGAAATCAAATTAAATGAGATGCCGGTACACACTTTCATAAACTACAGTGAATTTTAATCAGTCCATAAGTGCAGCAAAAGCCATACATTTGGCAAAAGGAACTATCTAGATCATATCCTTTTTAACCATAGAAGCAGGAAATGGTATTGAAATAAAGATTCATAATTAAAAGTTTCATTTGTGGGGTAGCAATCACATGACACCAAATCAACATAAGGGAGTTATGATGGACAGGAAAAAAACCTTTAAAACTAAAAATATCAATGTGTCTCACTCGTTAGAATTCACCTTACATGAGATAATATCTTAGCTTTCAAATAATCTTGGAATGTAGAAACACAAGTATTCTCATGAATATTAGGAAAGAGGAGGTATAAAGTTGGGAGTTGTAAACAGGTACATGGCCTTTGAGTAGGTCTGATTTAAAGCTGCATTTCAATCTCGAGTTTGTAATACACTCAAATCCCTCAATTAAACTGGCAGTGTTCCACTGGGAGTACTGTTTAAGTATCTGTTCATCTAGTTTGACACGGAGTATATGATTGATTATCCTGTGATACCTGATGTTAACTGTTCAAGAACCTTATTGATTTCAGAAGAGAATTAGACATGAGAACACTTATCCTCTCTCATGATGGTAGGCAATCAGTGCTGAAAGCATGGGTCTGAATGTAAACCTGACAATGTCTCCTTGTTAGCTCATGTTGTCTTCCCTTTCAACACAGGCATCTTGCCTTGTCCAGAGAGACAGGAGGATCTGAAGTGGCAGGGTGAAGATTTACTAGATGAGTCTTGGATTAAGACTCAGCAATGTTCAATATTCCAGGAAGAGGCTAAAAGCTACAAGGAAGAGCTGAAGAAGCAGTTCAATGGAAAAGGAGGAGGCATTGAAAGGAAAAGCTGTAGAACTTTTCAAACTGTGCAGGATAATGGAACCATGGATTGCACAATAATGAAAGTGAAACAGGTTAAAGCTTCACTAGAGACAGATTTGGCCAACAGTGAATCCAAAATTAAGGATGAGGACAAAATTCTGTTGTAGGCAGAGAAATAAAAAGACAGAAATGAGATTGGAAAATGTAAATATGACAGAAGCACAAGGCACTAGAGGAAAGAGGATGTCTCAGACGTACTGAGAACCATTGAACTGAATAAAAAGATTCATAAACTTGCAAAATGATGTGAAAATAAAGCAGTACACAAATGTTTGGCTGAGACTGTAAAACAAGTGGAAATGAAGGTTCCATTTGCAAAATGTATACATCTAGTGAGAACATGGTGGACACGATGGGAAAAGGAAATTTGAGTCCACTGTAGGAATGAATGGAGTGAACATTCCCCTCGGAAGGAGCGGGACAAATCCACAGTGTCTGAGAAAAACAGAAGAGTTGTTAATAAAGAGAAACGCAACTCAAAGGAGCAGAAAAAATGAATCAAATGGAGATAGCCAAGTACCAGAAACAGTACGACAACCATTCGTCCAGATATGGAAGAACTGTCAAATCTCAGAGCGTCTGAATTTATAAAGTCAGACTTGAGATGGGGGAGCAGAGATAACAAGTAAAGATTATATTACAAATAGTTATATTCCATTACAAAGGAAAAGTCTACTTTGAAGAAAGGGGGAATGTTGTAATACCCTGCATGCCACTGTAATGTAAATGTGCTCAGCAGGGCAAGAGTTAATATGGGAGTGGAGAACAGCGCTGCCCATGGTATGATGTATAGAGTCACATGGTAATAGACTGAGAACAATGTAGAAAGAACACTTGAAGCAGCCTGCATGAGGATAACAGCAACATGCATGACAGTAAGCTGGGATCTGTAAATAGTTAAAAATTAACAAACAATTCATGTTTAAACGTACAAGTCTCAAGATCTCATCACTGAGATGTCTAAATAAGCAATATTACAACAGGGGGTAAAGATAGTTAGACTGATGGAAGGCAGCAAGTAGTGTTCCAAAAGGATTGATGCAGGGAACGGCACTGTTCGCCATTTACAGTTACATTAAAATACAATTGAGAACCAAGAGGAATACAGAAGGTTTGGCAGGGGGAGGGGGAGGGTGGGTGGGGGGGGGAGCATATTAGAGAAATGAAGGGGGATTGTGAGAAAAGACTGGCAGCCCATATAAAGGGGAATCCTGAAGTCTTCTATAGGTATATAAATAGTAAAAGGAACAAGGCCAATTAGGGACCTAAAAGGGAATTTACACATGGATGAAGGGGTCATGGCTGAGGTATTAAATGAATACTTTGCATCCGTCTTTACCAAGGAGGTAGATGCTACCCAGGCCATGGTGACAAATGACTGTCACTAGAAGAGCACAAAATTGATAAGGAAGGATTGTTGAATAGACTGTCGGTAATTAAATTTGACAGGCACTGGGACCAGATGAGATGCATCCAAGGGTATTGAAGGAAGTGACAATGCAGGGACATTGACCATAATTTTTCAATCTTCCCTAGATTCAGGGGAGGTACCAGAGGACTGGAGAATTGCAAACATTATGTTCAAAAAAGTTTGGTCTGTAATTGCTGGGCTTATCCTTACAATCAGTTTAACTTCAGTGGTGGGCAAGATTCTAGAAACAATTATTCAGGATAAAGTTAGTAGTCACGTGGAAAAATATAGGTTGATAAGGAAGAATCAGCATGGATTTCTAAAGGGGAAATCATTTTAACTAACTTGCTGGAGTTTTTTGAAGAGGTAACAGAAAAGGTTGAGGGTAATGCTGTTGATATGGTGTACATGGACTTTCAAAAGGCATTTGATACAGTGCCACACAACCAACTTGTGAGAAAAGTTATTGCTCTTGGAATAAAAGGGACAGTAGCAATTTGCAGAAAAAATTGGCTGAAAAATAAGCAGACAGGTCAATGGATATCTTTCAAGCTAAAGGAAGGTTTGCAGTGAAGTTGCCCAGGGGTCAGTATTGGGACCCTTGCTTTTCCAGATGATGCAAAGCTTGGGAGTGTTGTGAACTGTGAGGAGGACTGGAACTTCAAGAGAACATAGAGTGGGCAGATAGGTGACAGATGAGATTCAATGTGGAGAAGTGTGAGGTGATGCATTTTGGTGGGAAGAATATAGACAGGCAATATAAAATAAGGGGTGACATTTTGAATGGGTTGCAGGAGCAGAAAGACCTGGGTGTGTATATATGCATAGATCATTGACTCTGCTCTACCATTCAATCATGGCTGATAAGTTTCTCAACCCCATTCTCCTGCCCTCTCCCCGTAACCTTTGATCCCCTTACCAATCTAGAAAGAGCAGTTATTAATAGGGGCTTATGGTACAAGAGCAATATGGTTATGCTGAATTTTTGTAAGACACTCGTTAGACCTCAGCTGGAGTATTGTGTACAGTTCTGGGCGCCATATTATAGGCAGGATGTGAACACATTGGAGAAAGTGCAGAAGAGGTTTACAAGGATGGTTCCAGGGATGAGAAACTTCAGCTACCAGGATAGATTGGAGAGGTTGGGACTATCTTCTCTAGAGAGAAGGTGGCTGAGGAGATTTGATAGAGATGCTCAAAATCTTGAGGGGGCTGGACAGAGTAGATGGTGAGAAACTGTTCCAGCTTGTAAAAGGATTTCTCACGAGTCGTTCAGGTCTGGTATGCACTGCCTGGAAGTGTGGTGGAGGCAGGTTCAATTGAGGTATTCAAGAAGATACTAAATGATTGTTTCTATTCAAATAATGTACAGGAGTATGGGGAGAAGGCAGGGCAATGGAAGTAGATCACAAAATGCTCATTTGGGAAGCCAGTGCTGACACGATGGGCCGATTGGCCTCCTTCTGTGCTGTTAAGATTCTGTGTGGACTTGAGAGTCCACGATCAATGTCAAAATTTGCTGACAACACCAAAGGTGGGGGTGGGTTGAGGGGGTGGGGGGGGGGGGGTTGAGGGACTGGTGGGGTGGTCGGTACAGGTATGGTTAATACTGAGGAAACTGACAAGAAAATTCAGTACATTGGAAACAATGTACAGTTGTACATTGCACATTCAAATAATCATCTAATGTCCTCTTGAATGCCTCAATTGAACCTGCCTCCACCACACTTCCAGGCAATGCATTCCAGACCCAAGAAGACATGAACAAACTTGCAGCATGAGCATGTAAATAAATTACTGTCGGGCTGCCCACATCCTGTAATGGGATAATAACAAAAATGACAAACTAACTTCAGTAGTTCTGATGAAAGTCATCGAGCTGAAACATAACTGTTTCTCTCTCAGCAGGTCTGATAGCATCTGCAGAGTTTTCTGTTTTTATTTCACGTTTCCAGCATCTGCAATATTTGCTTGTGTCCAAAGAATTTGATTTCTATGCACTTGCACACATAATAATCCTGTAAATTATTGACTAAATTACAAAGTAAAATTATTGGCTGAGTGCTGAAATATCCAAAGAATTATCCTCAGAAATACACTCAGACACAACTGCTTTAAATATTCAAAGATACAAAGGCTAATAACTCAATTATCAAAATAATTATTCACTGAATTATCCACTGAACTAAACATTAGATTATCCACAGAATTACCTGGAAAAACTCAGCAGGTCTGGCAGCATCGGCGGAGAAGAAAAGAGTTGACGTTTCGAGTCCTCATGACCCTTCGACAGAACTTGATTTCGAGTCCAAGAAAGAGTTGAAATATAAGCTGGTTTCAGATGTGTGTGTGGGGGGCGGAGAGATAGAGAGAGAGAGAGGTGGTTGTGTAGACAAACAAGCAGTGATAGAAGCAGATCATCAAAAGATGTCAGTGACAATGGTACAAAAGAACACATAGGTGTTAAAGTTAAAGTTGGTGATATCTAAACGAATGTGCTAATTAAGAATGGATGGTAGGGCACTCAAGGTACAGCTCTAGTGGGGGTGGGGGGAGCATAAAAGATTTTAAAATATTTAAAAATAATGGAAATAGGTGGGAAAAGAAAAATCTATATAATTTATAGGGGAAAAAAAAGGGGGGGAAATGGGGGAAACAGAAAGGGGGTGGGGATGGGGGAGGGAGACCGGAAGGCTGTAAGGTGCCTAGTCGGAAGATGAGGTGTTGTTCCTCCAGTTTGCGTTGGGCTTCACTGGAACAATGAAGCAAGCCGAGGACAGACATGTGAGCAAGAGAGCAGGGTGGAGTGTTAAAATGGCAAGCGACAGGGAGGTTTGGGTCATTCTTGCGGACAGACCGCAGGTGTTCTGCAAAGCGGTCGCCCAGTTTACGTTTGGTCTCTCCAATGTAGAGGAGACCACATTGGGAGCAACGAATGCGTAGACTAAGTTGGGGGAAATGCAAGTGAAATGCTGCTTCACTTGAAAGGAATGTTTGGGCCCTTGGACGGTGAGGAGAGAGGAAGTGAAGGGGCAGGTGTTACATCTTTTGCGTGGGCATGGGGTGGTGCCATAGGAGGGGGTTGAGGAGTAGGGGGTGATGGAGTTTTTCCAGGTAATTCTGTTTTTGTTTTGGATTTCCAGCATCCGCAGTTTTTTTTTTGTTTTTATTAGATTATCCACTGTATTCCTAACTAAATTATCCACTTAACTATCTACTCAATGAAATGTACAAAGAATATTGTCCACAGAATTAATTGTTGAATTATCCAAAGGATTAAGCACTCAGTTACCCACTCAATTATCTACCAAATTGAATAATGAGAACAGCCAAAGAATTGTCCTCTTCACTTGCTCTCTCCAAGTGCAACTGATTTTTTGAGCTTTATTGATTTGCAGAACAGCGCGCACACGTTTCACTTTTACAAGGTGCTTATCCAAGAACACAAGAAATAGGAGGAGTAGACTATATGAGCCTGTTCTACCATTCAATATGATCAACTCGTTTTCACGCTCACTCCCTATATACCTTAATTCCCTGAGACCAAAAACCTGTCTATCCCACCCTTAAATACATTCATTGATGGAGCATCCACAAACCCCTGGGGTAGAGTATTCCTAATAATCACCACCCATTGAGTGAAGTAATTTCCCCTCATCTCAGTCCTAATGATAGGTCCTTTATCCCAAGACCGTGCCCCCATGTTTTCAATTCCCCCAACCAACGGAAACAATCTCTCAGCGTCCATCAAGCCCCTTCATCATTTTGTAGGTTTCAATGAGATCATCTCTCATTCTTCAAAACTCCAGAGAAAACAGATGAATTTACTCAGCCCCTCATCACAGGGACCAATCCAGTGAAATTTTGTTGTATGGCCTCCAATGCAAGTATACCCTTTCTTAAATATGAAGACCAAACTGCACAATGTTCCACATGTGGACTCACAAGAAGCCTGTACAATTGTAGCAAGACTTCTTTATTATTGTATTCCAATCCCCTTGCAATAAAGGCCAATATGCCATTTGCCTTCCCAAATGCTTGCTCCTGCATGCTAACTTTATGTTCTTTGTATGAGTCTCTCTGAACATCAACACCTACAAATCTCACATCTTTTAAAAAATATTCTGCTTTACCATTCTTGTGACCAAAGTGGATAGCTTCATACTTGCCTATATCATACTCTATCTGCCATCTTGTTGCCCACTCACCAATCTATATCTCTTTGCAGCCTCTCTGTGTCCACCCCACGACTGACCTTTCCACCTAGCTTGGTATTGTTAGCGATTTTAGATAATCACTCTGTCTTGTCATCTAAGCCATTAATATAGATTGTAAATAGCTGAGGCCCCAGCACTGATCCTTGTGGCACTTCACTATTTACTGCCTGCCAACTTCACAAAGCCCTGTTTCATATCCATTAAGCAGTCATCTACTCATGCTTATTACCCCCAAATTATGAGCCCTTATCTTGCCTATGAACCTTTTGTGTCGCACCTTAACAAATGCCTTTTGAAAATCCAGGTATACTACATCCACTGGTTCCCCTTTATCTACCTTACTAGTTACATCCTCAAAAAACTTTAATAAATTTGTCAAACAGGATTTCCCTTTAGTAAAACCATGTTGACTTGTTCTAATCATATGATGTTTTTCAATGCATACTATGCATTGTTAAGACTTCCTTAATAATAGATTTCAGCATTTTCCTAACAACTGATATTAGTCTAAAAGCAAAATACTGCGGATGCTGGAAATCTGAAACAAAAACAAAAATAGCTGGAAAAACTCAGCAGGTCTGACGGCATCTGCGGAGATGAACACAGTTGACGTTTTGAGTCCGTAAGACTCTTCAACAGAACTAAGGAAATAGAGAAATGAGGTGAAATATAAGTTGGTAGAGGGAGGTGGGGCAGGTAGAGCTGGATAGGGGGGCCAGTGATAGGTAGAGGCAAAAAAGAGATTGCCTAAGATGTCATAAACAAAAGGTCAAAGGGGTGTTGACGGTGGTGATATTATCTAAGGAATGTGCTAATGGCGACATTAAGGGTAGCAAGAAGTGGCAGGTGGCCCTAGTGGGGGTGGGGTGGGTGGGGTGGGGTGGGGGGAAGGGATCGAAATGGGCTAAAAGGTGGAGATAAAACAATAGATTGAAATAAATATAAAAATAGGTGGGAAAAGAAAAATATATTTTAAAAAATTATAAATTGGAAAAAGGGGGATCGGAAAGGGGGTGGGGATGGAGGAAAGAGTTCATGATCTAAAATTCTTGAACTCAATATTCAGTCCGGAAGGCTGTAAAGTGCCTAGTCAGAAGATGAGGTGCTGTTCCTCCAGTTTGCGTTGAGCTTCACTGGAACATCGCAGCAGGCCAAGGACGGACATGTGGCATGAGAGCAGGGTGGTGTATTGAAATGGCAAGCCTGGGAAAAGGGAAGTCTGGGTTTTGCTTGCGGTCATGTTCCTCTCCGCAGATGCTGTCAGACCAACTGATATTAGTCGTTTGGTAGTACAGAACTTGAGTATAGCTGAAAAAAGGCATTTTTGTTAAAGCTTTTCATCTTGCACTTATCAGGACAATTCACAAGAAATGTCCAAGGAAACAACATATTTATATGTATGAGAAGAGAGTGCTGATTGCTGGGCAAGCGTACTCTAATTGATAGAGGTGTTGCCATGGAGAATGCATCAGTTGATGGTGACTGACAGTTAATAGCCAAGCATTGTTTAAAGTTAAACCAGGCAGCTTGACTCTGAGTGGTCAAGCCCCTGCCCTGGGGAATGAACCAGCAATGGATGCCACTTACTTTGTTTAGCTGAAACAGGTGCAATGTGTGTACATGTTCTTTCTGTCTGCAATGAACAGGATCCTGTGTACTAATATATGTAGCTTCCAGCACACGCAAATGGACCACACTGTGAATCCAACTGACAATCTTAAATTGGTTCGGTGTAATTCTTAGCAAACTGAGGATTATTTAGCAAATGTTGTCCAATCGCGGAATCACATCTAATGTTGTGAAATGTCTTAATGAGTGAAAGATAAAACACTTCGACAAAAAATGTCTCTTTTTCAGCAAAAGCCGATGTTAAGTTAATTGGCCTGTAGTTGTCTCTTTTAGATTCCTAGGGCAGCGGTTCCCAAACGGTGTGCCTCGAAGGTCACCCAAGTGTGCCAGGAAATAAATTTGAAAGTTATGAATATATGCACGTTTTTAATTTAGGAAATCCAACTAACCTTCATCTTCAGCTCAAAGGTCGAAATTTCTGAGTCTTGATGAACCTTAGGCCACTTGTGCCAGCCGGGAAAAGGCTGCACATGCACGGTCCGGATTCGGTACGTTACTCAGGCCCATGTACAGGCCCCATTGTAACATTGTTACAAGATAGATGAGTTGACGACACAAATAGAAATCAATGGATATGACTTGATAGCTGTTACTGAGACGGGGTTGCAGGGTGACCAAGATTAGGAACGCAATATTCAAGGGTATTCGATGTTCTGGAAAGATAGGCAAAAAGCAAGAGGAGATAGGGTAGCTTTGTTAATAAAGGAAGGTATCAGTGTGGTGGTGAGTAGTGATACTGGTGTAATAGATCGTGATGTGGAATCAGTTTGGACGGAAATAAGGAATAGCAAGGGGAAGAAGTCACGGGTGGGAGCCGTCTATAGACCCCCAAAGAATTGCCTCACTGTATGACAAAATATAAATTGGGAAATTATGGAGGCATGTAAGAAGGGCACTACAATTGTCATGGGTGATTTTAGTTTGCACATTGACTGGACAAATCAGATTGGTAACATGGAACATGAATTTGTAGAGTGCATCAAGGATCGTTTCTTAGAGCAATATGTTGCAGAACCTACCTGAGAACAGGCTACTTTAGATCTAGTAATGCATAATGAGGTAGGATTAATAAGAGATCTCATAGTTAAGGATCCTCTAGGGGGTAGCGATCACAACATGGTAGAATTTCAAATTCAGTTTGAGGGTGAGCAACTCGGATCTCAACCAGTGTCCTCAATTTAAATAAGGGCAATTACAGAGGTATGAAGAAAGAGTTGTCTAAGGCAGGCTGGGAAAATAGACTAAGGGGAAGGTCAGTTGATGAGCAGTGGCAGACGTTTAAGCAGATATTTCATAATGCTCAGCAAAAATTTATCCTGGACAAAATGAAGGACCCGGTGAGAATGATGAACCTGTGGTTAACAAAGATGGTCAAGGAGATTATCCAATCAAAAACTAAGGCATACAAAGTGGGGAAAACAAGTGGTAGGCCAGAGGATTGGGAGTTTTTTACGAACCAGCAGCAGATGACTAAAAAGCTAATGTAGGGGGAGAAAATTGATTATGAAAGTAAATTGGCAAGAAATATAAAAACAAATAGCAAGAGCTTCTACGGGTAGATAAAAAGAGAGTGGCTAAAGTGAGTGTGGGATCCTTGGAGGATGTGACTGGAGAATTGATAATGGGGAACAGAGAAATGGCAGATCATTTAAACCAATATTTTGCATGTCTTTACGGTGGAGGACACTATAAATATCAGATAAGCAAGGGGCTAATGTGAGGAAAGATCTTGTGACAGTCTTTATCACAAGGGACAAAGTATTTGACAAACTAATGGGACTAAAGGCAGACAAGTCGTCAGGACCTGATGGCCTGTATCCAAGGGTTTTAAAGGAAGTGGCTGCAGAGATAGTGGAGGCATTGGTCGAAATATTCCAGAACTCACTGGATTCCAGGAGGGTCCCAGCAGATTGGAAAACCGCTAATACGATGTCCCTGTTCAACAGGGGAGGGAGACAAAAGCAAGAAACTATAAGCCAGTCAGCCTAACATCTGTTGTTGGGGAAATGCTAGAGTCCATTATTAAGGAAGAAATAGCAGGTGATTTAGAAAAGCTTAACACAATCAAACAGAGTCAAAATAAAAGCAAAATACTAGGGATACTGGAAATCTGAAAGAAAACCAGAAAATGCTGGAAAAGCTCAGCAGTGCTGGCAGCATCTGTGGAGAGAGAAACAGGGTTAACTTTTCGAGTCCGTATGACCCTTCTTCAGTTTGAAGAAGGGTCATACAGATTCAAAACATTAGCTCTGTTTCCTTCTCCACAGATGCTGCTAGATCCACTGAGTTTTTCCAGTTTGCAAAGTCAACATGGTTCTGTGAAAGGGAAATCATATTTCACAAATTTACTAGAGCTCTTTGAGGATATAACAAGCAGAGTTGATAAAGGTGAACCAGTAGATGTGTATTTGGATTTCCAGAAAGCATTGGATAAGGTGCCACATAAAAGGTTATTGCACAAGATATTGTGGTATTGGGCGTAATGTATTCACATGGATTGAGGATTGGTTAACACACAGAAGACAGGGAGTCAGGATTAATGGGTCTTTTTTAGGTTGGAAAGACGTAACTAGTGGAGTGCCACAAGGATCAGTCCGAGGGCCTCAATTATTTACTATCTATATTAATGATTTGGAGGAGGGGGCAGAGTGTAACGTATCCAAATTTGCTGACGATACAAAAATAGGTGGGAAGGCATGTTGTGATGGGGGACATAAGGGGTCTGCAAGGGGATATAGATAGGTTGAGTGATTGGGCAAAAACTTGGCAGATGGAGTTTAAGGTAGGAAGGTGTGAGGTCATGCACTTCGGTAGGGAAAATCAAAAGGCAGGCTTCTAAGTTAACTGTAATATTAGACCAAACAGTGAAAATCATGAATTATGTAAAATCTCATCCTTTAAAATCGCACTTGTTTACTATTTTGTGTGAAGAGATGAGAGCTGAGACCAGGGTTTACTCCTGCACACACAAGTACGATGGCTGTCTTGCAGTAAGGTCCACTCCCCTGGTTATGAACTCCGTAACACACTGAAAGAGTTTTTGGCTCTGCATGAATTGCCACACAAAGATTTAATACATGACAATTCTTGGTGTGCTAAGCTTGCATGTCTTTCAGATTTATTCAGCCATTTGAATGAGCTGAATGCTAAAATGCAGGGGAAAAGCAAAGACATTCTGACTGCCACAGTTAAACATCAAAGCTTCAGGTCAAAACTGGCCTGTTTGGCAGGAAGAAGTGGCAAGTGGGTCGATTGAGATGTTCAAGCTGGCATCAGCAAGTCCTGCTGGCAAAACCATATTTGACCTCATCTCCATACAGCTTAAAACACTACAAGAGAAGTTTGAATGTTACTTCCCCTCCACGAGAATGGAAGACTTTGACTGGATACATTATCCATTTAGCTCACTTTCTTTTGAATCATCAAAGACGTTGCTATTAAAAGAACAAGAGGAATTCGCAGAGCTCAGGATGGATCGTACACTGAAACTGAAGTTTGCAGAGATGCCTCTGGACATGTTTTGGTTGCTTGCAGGTCAAGAATATCCATCTATTTCAGATCGTGCTATAGCAGTACTCTTACCATTTCCCACAACCTACCTGTGTGAGTTGGCTTTCTCAGCACTGGCTGATGTAAAAAGCAAAAGGAGGGAGCACCTGTCAATGGAGCAAGACCTGCAAGTTGCCCTGTCAGCAGTTCCTCTCCGGATCGAGAGACTCTGCTCACAAAGGCAGGTCCAGGTGTCACACTAACATTGTCAGTAAGATGCAGCTCATAGTATTACCTTCATTTGTGTTTTGTTCTGATTCATATACTTTTAATTTCAATGTGTTTTTTAATGTATGAGAAGAAACTGGGCTTTTTTCTTATGTTACAAATAGGAACTTTCACAATGAGAAACGCAGGCCTAAAAAAACTGAAAACAATTGAAATCTTTAATGGGAAACACCTAAATTTTCTATGAAAAAGTATTGTATTTGACATGCAGCTGTTGATGGGGTTTTCATCATAAACTGCTTCAACTAATAAAAATTGTATTAGATGGTGGCTTGAAGTGTTTTTCGGAGGTTTAAGAGATAAAAGGCTTTTGATCAAGGGCAGTTCAGTTGGAGAAAATAGGTGGTGTGCCTCAAAGGCTTTGGTAGTATAAAGGTGCGCAGTGACAAAAAAAAAGGTTAGGAACCACTACTCCAGAGTCTTGCCCATCAGGTTCTGGGATTTGTTGGATTTTAGTCCCTTAAGTATCTCTGATACATTTTTTCTGCTCACATTAATTTCCTTAATTTCCTCATTCTTTTTACGACCTTGGGGTCACATCTGACCCTGAGATGAGCTTCCGACTTCATATTCGTGACATCACTAAGACCGCCTATTTCCACCTCCATAACATCACTCGACTTCACCCCAGTCTCAGCTCATCAGCTGCTGAAGCCCTCACCCATGCCTTCATTACCTCTGGATGTGACTATTCCAATACACTCCTGGCTGCTCTCCCACATTTTACCCTCTGCAATCGTGGGGTCATCTGCTGCCCGCCTCCTAACTCACAGCGAATCCCGTTCCCCTGTCACCCCTGTGCTCACTGACCTACATTGGCTCCCAGTCAAGCAACATCCTGATTTTAAAATTTTCATTCGTGTTTTCAATTCCCTCCATGGCTTCACGCCTCCCTATCTCTGGAATCTACACCAGCCTCACAACCCTCTGAGAGATCTGTGTTCCTCTAATTCTGGCCTCTTGTGTATTCCCAATTATAACTGCTCCACAATTGGTGGCCACACCTTCAGTTGTCTGGGCCCCAAGCTCTGGAATTCCCTCCCTACATCTCTCCCCCTCTCTGCCTCACTTTCCTCTTTTAAGACATTCCTTAAAGCCTACATTTATCAAATCTTTTGGTCATCTGATCTAATATTTGCAAAACAAAAACAGAATTACCTGGAAAAACTCAGCAGGTCTGGCAGCTACGGCGGAGAAGAAAAGAGTTGACATTTCAAGTCCTCATGACCCTTCAGCAATATTTGCATATATGGTTTGGGGTTATATTTTAGAATGCTCCTGTGATGTTTCATCATGTCCAAGGTGCTATATAAATCTAAGTTGTTGTTGTTGGTGACCTGTTCCTGGATGGAGGAGGGCAAAGATCAACATTTTAGCAGGATTTTCCTCAGCCGGAATATTGGAAGTTGGGGTCAGCACTGAAGAGATATCAGGATCCACACTGCTCATCGACTGGATTCTGGAACCAAAATAAGGATGAGGCACTGGGAGGTATGTTGACGGCTCAGTATCGTGATTTTCGGTCAAACTTCCTTTCCTCTAAATTGATGAATTTCAGGAATGCCAGACAGTGCCCCAGCATATAGAGAGGGGAGAACTTGAATTTACATTGCACCTTTCACAACCTCAAGGTCCCAAAGAGCTACACAGCAAAATACTCTGACTAAAGTAGCCATTCTTAGAATTTAGGAACTGTGGTGTTCAATTTGAGCACAGCAAGATTCCTCACAGTGATGTGATAATGATCAGATCATCTGAGACATGAGACAGGTTGAATGAATATCAGCCCAGGACAGTAGGTAGGACACTACTGGATCTTTACGAAACAGCGTTATATAATTTTTAACATCCACCTGAAAGGGCAGATCCAGCATCAGTTTAACAGCACTCCCTCAGGACTGACCCTCCGACAGTGCAGCACTCCCTCAGTACTGACCCTCCGACAGTACAGCACTCCCTCAGGACTGACCCTCCAACAGTACAGCACTCCCTTAGTACTGACCCGAGAGCGCGACACTGCCTCAGTACTGACCCCCTGACAGTGCAGCACTCCCTCAGTACTGATCCTTTGACAGTGCAGCTCTCCCTCAGTACTGACGCTCTGACAGTGCAGCACTCCCTCAGTACTGATCCTTCGACAGTGCAGCTCTCCCTCAGTACTGACGCTCTGACAGTGCAGCACTCCCTCAGTACTGATCCTCTGACAGTGCAGCACTCCCTCAGTACTGATCCTTTGACAGTGCAGCTCTCCCTCAGTACTGACCCTTTGACAATGCAGCACTCCCTCAGTAATGATCCTTCGACAGTGCAGCACTCCCTCAGTACTGATGCTCTGACAGTGCAGCACTCCCTCAGTACTGATCCTCTGACAGTGCAGCAGTCCCTCAGGCCTGTCCTACAGTGCAGCACTCCATCAGTACTGATCTTCCGACAGTGCAGCACTCCCTCAGTATTGGTTCTGATTCAGTACTGCCCATTGACAGCTTCTCCTTTCCATCCCCACATCTCTCAGTTGACCACAATGTCAGGGTTTTTATCCTTTAAATTCACAGTTTTTACACCAACCACCTTTTGGCACCAGAACGGGATCATGTATGCCTTCTGGCCCTGACCAGGTTTTGTAATAGGACACTGCAGTGCTCTTAGTTTCATTGCGGTGCACTGCTTGCCTCTGCTATAACCTCTAAGAGACTCATGTTGTGACAAGGCTGCATCTTTGGTGAACTGGTTTACATTTCTAGAACAGACATTGAAGCCATTGCTTCTTATCCAACACTTCACAATGAGTGCCCTGTCGGAGGCAGTGGACATTGTGCATCACTCCACCAACATAAACTGTTAGCACTGGCTTCACTCTCTTTTATACATGCCACTTGTCTCTATAATGCAGACATCTCACTGTCCAACCATCCAGTCTGTCACTAGCTTATTTCAATCTTGCAGGAATACATGTTACTTTACACACTGTTCAATTATTGCCAAAGATTTCAAATTGATCAGCTCCATTACTCCCACTCTCTGGCAGTGTCCGAATCGGCTGGGCAGAGAGAGGACAGTGTGATGCTTCCTCAAGCCCCCAGACTTGCATTCCTTGTCCAGTACAGAGATTGGAGGAATTTTTGGAAGTGTGATCGAGTTACTATTTTATTTTTCATGTGTAGAGGATTATCTTCAGTTAATCTATCCCAGTGTGAGAAACATCATACGTTCATCACCAAGTAAACCGGGTTCGTTTTTATACTTTGGCAGAGTCAGTTAACCACTCTGAGGCAAGCACAGAGCAGGAAGAAGACTTCGGTCTTTCCTCCTGTTCGCAGCTCTGAACTAAACTGGGAGAGATTAACTAACAGAGTATAGGCTTGAGAGAGGGAGGGGCTTTGGGATCGGTACAGGGCTATGGGGAGACAATGGGATTAGTTTGGGATTGACACAGGCCTATGGAGAGACAGTGGGATTAGTTTGGGGTTGATACAGGGCTATGGAGAGACAGTGGGATTAGTTTGGGGTTGATACAGGGCTATGGGGAGACAGTGGGATTAGTTTGGGGTTGATACAGGGCTATGGAGAGACAGTGGGATTAGTTTGGGGTTGATACAGGGCTATGGAGAGACAGTGGGATTAGTTTGGGGTTGATACAGGGCTATGGGGAGACAGTGGGATTAGTTTGGATTGACACAGGGCTATGGGGAGATAGTGGAATTAGTTTGGGATTGACACAGGGCTATGGGGGGAGATCAGGGCAGCATAACAACTTTGGGATTGGTCTAACATTGAGGCAGCTTTGTGCTCCAAGGTTGTACACAGTGGGATGAACGTAGTGACCAGAGGAAAGGCTGTGTCCTACAATGATTACCCTACAGCAGATGCTGATGGGAAGTTGACTGCAAACATGAACGGGCAGCAGAGTTAGCACATCAGGTTTATTGCGGTGGAAAATCAACGTACAATGAAAACTTCTGCAAAACAGTCAGCTGAATAAACCCCTCCCTGGTAATGCCCTTCCCCATCCCCCAAATCCTGGCCTCCCACCATCCCTCCCTTACCCAGTGAACCGTTCTGATGCTGTTCCAGACACACCCCAGTGCTGCAGCGTTTCAAACCATAACTGGAGTTGCTGGGTATTTTCATACATCGGGCACAGAGCCAGGTTCCAGCTGCCCCCAGCGTGACTGCTCCTCAAGTGCCCAATGCTCCCGGACTTGCCATCCTTGCCCAGTCTGGTCCACAGTGGTCGTCGGCAAATGATTGGCGTCACATAGAACAGACAGCATTTATTGCCAATGAGGTACCCATCCCATACCAGCACTGCAGACCCTTCCCACAGCTAGAGAAAGAACAGGCCATGCCCCTCCCACCTTGAGCCAGAGTCTATTCTCCCTGGGAAGGGCCTACTCCTATGCCATGATGGGGTTGAAGATCTTGGCAAGAAGTGTGATGTTGGACTGGAATTTCCTGTGGAATTCAGCTGCCTTCCCGAGCTCCCGGGGCCTTGCTCCTGTGGCCAGCCTCCTTACTGGCCTGGATCTCCGCCTCGGTTGCCCGCTGCTGGAAGTACCAGCTCTTATCCTGCCACTCTTGCCCCTTCTTCTTCTTTACCTCCTGCAGCTTCTCCAGACCTTTACTCTTCTCCACATTCTGGAGGAAGAAGTTGATCTCACGTTTGGCCTGGGAGACCTCAGCTCGCATCCTCTGTCGGCTAACCAGCTTCTCGTAGGCCAGGCATTCACTCAGGTGTGTCCACTTGAAACGGTGCAAGTACTGTCAGGAACAGAAACACACACACTCAGGGACAGTGGGAGACATTCAAACCCAAAACTAAAGGAGCTCAATATCAGATTGTGAGACAAGAGAGAGGCTCTCTCTCCTGGAACTGTAATGAAGGTTACAATATTGTACTGAATCTTGCTGGATAAATCACAGCGTTAACAAAGCTCACTGTCATTAACGTGCAAATCGGTGAGTTCAGGGGAGGAAGGGATATACTGGGAGTTGCAAATCTCCAAAACGTGCTCATTGATTTATGCTAAGCAACAGTTTGCTTCATACAGAGTCTTGGCCTTAGAAAAGGTGCTGGCCAGCTCACCACTCCACAGAACAACTCCCTTTTAGACAGCATCTTTAACCCAGTGAAACATCTTGATGAACTTTCAACGAATACGTGACACTGAGCCACATAAATAACACTTGGACAAGTGACCAAAATCTTTGTCAAGAGTTGGATTTGAAAGGAAGGGTAAAGAGGCACAGAGGTTCAGGGAGGGAATTGCAGAACTCGGAGTCATCGTGAAGCTGGAAGAAATTAGAGAGATAGGAAGCAGTGAAGTCATGGAGGGATTTGAAAACAAAGATGCAAATTTTAAAATCAAGACACTGGGAATTAGACTGCTACCTGAATAGGAAGACAGGGGGAATGGCACCAGGTGAGTGCTTATTCAAAGCCAGTGCAGACATGATGGGCTGAATCACCTCCATCTGCTCTGTAACAATTCTATGAAGACACCAGACCAGCAGAAACATAGGTCAGAGAGCACAGGGTGATGGATGAACAGGGCTCGCTGGAAGTCAGGATAAATGCAGTAGAATTTTGGATGGGTTTGAGTTAATGGTGGAGGGCCAGTTGTGGGGCTGGTCAGGAGGGTACTGAAATAGTCAAATCCAGAGGTAACAAAGGTTTGTGAAATGAGGATTACATAAGATTTACAGCACAGAGATAGGGAGACAGTGGTGTAGAGATAATGTCATTGGAGTAGGAATCCAGAGGCATAGGATAATGGCTCTGGGGAACACAGGTCAAATCCCACCTTGGTAGCTGGTGGAATTCAAATTCAATTAATAAATCTGGAATATAAAGCTAATCCTAAAAACGGTGACCATGAAATCATTGTTGACTGTCGTAAAAACCCATCTGGTTCACTACTGCCCTATAGGGAAGGAAATCTGCCATCCTTACCTGGTCTGGCCTACGTGTGACTCCAGACCCACAGCAATGTGATTGACTTTTAACTGCCCTCTGAAATTTCCTAACAAACCACTCATTTGAATGGAACCGGACGGACCACCTGGCATTGGCCTAGGCACCGAAAATGCTTACCACAAACTCAGCCCTGTTGACCCTGTAAAATTCACCTTAATAACATCTGAGGGCTTGTGCCAAAATTAGGAGAGCTGTCCCACAGACTAGTCACGCAACATTGACTCTGGACCCCATGAAGTCTCATGGCATCAGGTCAAACATGGGCAAGGAAACCTCCTGCTGATTACCACGTACCGCCCTCCCTCAGCTAATGAATCAGTGCTCCTCGATGTTGAACATCACTTGGAGGACGCACTGAGGGTGGCAATGGTGCAGAGTGTACTCTGGGTGGGGGACTTCAATGTCCATCATTAAGCGTGGTTCAGTAGCACCACTACTGACTGAGTCCAAAAGAACATTGCTGTTAGACTGGGTCTGCAATCGATGAGAAGGAACCAACAAGAGGGAAAAACCTACTTAACTTCCTCCTCACCAATCTACTTGTCACAGATGCATCTGTCCAGGACAGTATCGGTAGGAGTAACCACTGCAAAGTCCTTGTGGAGACAAAGACTCCATCGTGTTGGGTGGCAATACATGCTAAATGGCATAGATTTCAAAAAGATGTGGCATCTAGCAAAACTGAGCAGCCGTGAAATGCTGTGGGCCATTAGCAGCAGTAGAATTATATACAACCAAAATCTGTTAACTCATGGCCCGGCACAGCCTCCACTCTACCATTACCATCAAGCCAGGGGATCAACCCTGGTTCAATGAAGAGTACAGGAGGGCATGCCAGGAGCAGAACCAGGCATACCTAAAAATGAGGTGAAAACCTGGTGAAGTTATAACACAGGACTACCTGTGTGCCAAACTGCATAAGCAGCAAGTGATATACAGAGCTAAGCTATCCCACAACCAATGGATCAGATCTAAGCTCTGCAGTCCTGCCACATCCAGTCAGGAATGGTGGTGGGCAATTAAACAACTCATAGGAGAAGGAGGCTCCACAATTATCCCCATCCTCAATGATGGAGCAGCGCAGCACATCAGTGCAAAAGATAAGGCTGATGCATTTGCTAGAACCTTCAGCCAGAAGTACCATGTGGATGATCCATCTCAACCTCCTCTGGAGGCCCTCAAAATCACAGATGCCAGTCTTCAGCCAATTCGATTCACTCCATGTGATATCAAGAAACAGCTGAAGGCACTGGATACTGCAAAGGCAGTACCTGACAATATTCCGGCAATTGTAATGAAGACTTGTGCTCCAGAACTTGTCACACCCCTAGCCAAGCTGTTCCAGTACAGCTACAACACTGGCATCTACCCGGCTATGTGGAAAATTGCCCAGCTATGTCCTGTACACAAAAAGCAAATACAACCGGGCCAATTACCGCCCCATCAGTCTACTCTCCATCTTCAGTAAAGTAACGAAAGGGGTCATCAACAGTGCTATCAAGCGGCACTTGTTTAACAATAACCTGCTCATTGACTCCCAGTTTGGGTTCCACCAGGGTCAGCTCCTGACCTCATCACAGCCTTGGTTTAAACATGGACAAAAGAGCTGAACTCCTGAGGTGAGGTGAGAGTAATTGCCCTCGACATCAAGGAGCCCTAGCAAAATTGGGGTCAATGAGAATCAGAGGGAAAACTCTCTTCTGCTTGGAATCATACCTAGCACAAAGGAAGATGGTTGTGGCAGTTGGAGGTCAGTCATCTCAGCTCTAGGACATCACTGCAGGAGTTCCTCAGGGTAGTGCCCTCGGCCCAACCATCTTCAGCTGCTTCATCAATGACCTTCCTTCCATATTAAGGTCAGAAATGGGGATGTTTGCTGATGATTGCACGATGTTCAGCACCATTCGCGACTCTTCAGATACTGAAGCAGCCCATGTCCAAATTCAGCTAGACCTGGACAATATCCAGGCTTGGGCTGACAAGTGGCAAGTAACATTCGTGCCAGCTAAGTGCCAGGCAATAACCATCCAACAAGAGAGAATCTAACCGTTGCCCTTTAACATTCAATGGCATTATCATCGCTTGAATACCCCACTATCAACATCCTGGTGGTTACCATTGACCAGAAACTGAACTGAACTAGCCATATAAATACTGTGGCTACAAGAGCAGGTCAGAGGCTAGGAATCGTGTGACGAGTAATTCACCCTCTGATTCCCCAAAGCCTGTCCACCGTCTACAAGGCACAAGTCAGGAGTGTGATGGAAATACTCCCCACTTGCCTGGATGAGTGCAGCTCCAACAACACTCAAGAAGCTCAACACCATCCAGGAGAAAGCAGCCGCTTAATTGGCATCCCATCCAAACATTCACTCCTTCCACCACCAACGCTCAGTAGCAGCAGTGTGTACCATCTACAACATGCACTGCAGGAATTCACCAAGGCTCCTTCAACAGCACCTTCAAAACCAACAACATCTAGATGGACAAGGGCAGCAGATAGATGGGAACACCACCACCTGGAAGTTCCCCTCCAAGTCACTCACCATCCTGACTTGGAAATATATTGTCGTTCCTTCACTGTCGCAGGGTCAAAATCCTGGAACTCACTCCCGAACAGCACTGTGGGTGTACCTACACCACATGGACTGCAATGGTTCAAGAAGGTAGCTCACCACCACCTTCTCAAGAGCAATTTGGGATGGGTAAATGCTGGCCTAGCCACCGATACCCGCATCAGGTAAATGAATTTAAAAAATGGTTAATACTGTGGCTACAAGAGGTCAGAGGCTGTGAATTCTGAGGCAAGTAACTCATCTCCTGACTCGCCAAAGACAGTCCACCATCTACAAGACACAAGTTAGGAGTGTGGTGGAAAATCTCCACTTGCCTGGATGAGTGTGGTTCCAACAACACTCAAGAAGCTCTACACCAACCATGACAAAGCAGCCCGCTTGATTGGCACCCCATCCACAAACATTCACTCCCTCCACCACTGACGCACAGTAGCAGCAGTGTATACCATCTACAAGATGCACTGCAGGAATTCACCAAGGCTCCTTAGACAACACATTCCAAACCCATGACCACTACCATCTAGAACGACAAGGGCAGCAGATACATGGGAACACCACCACCTGGAATTCCATCCAAGTCACTCACCATCCTGACTTGGAAATATATCACCGTTCCTTCACTGTCGCTGGGTCAAAATCCTGTAACTCCCTCCCTAACAGCACTGTGGGTGTACCTACACCACATGGACTGCAGCGGTTCAAGAAGGCAGCTCAGCACCACCTTCTCAAGAGCAACAAGGGATGGGCAATAAATGCTGGCCCAGCCAATGAAGCCCACATCCCGCAACCTAATAAATAAAAAAAAACAGGTCATTTGACCAACCAGCCCGGGTTGATGTTTATGCTCCACTCATCTTAATCTATAATTCTAACCATCTATTCACCTCTGCCTCATTTATTTGTCTTGCTTCCCCTTAAAATGTATCGATGTAATTGGTTCAGCCACTCCCTGTAAGAGGGAGTTCCACGTTCTCACCGCTCTTTGGGTCGACAATGGGCTTCTCACCAAACTCCCGGAAAACTAAGGTCTTCTTCCAACCAGCTCCCACAGCACAACACCACACCCCGTCGGTTAAGATCAAAGGTGAGAGCCTGGAAAATGAGGACCATTTTCTATATCTTGGGGGGGTCTCCTCTTAACTAAGGCAGATATAAATGATGAAATTCATCATCACCTCCAATGTCCTCCTGTAATTTGTTGCAGTTCTTCTCAGCATTGACTATTCCCACTCTCCCAATTTCATGTCATCCTCAAATTTAGACATTATATTTTTGATTGCAAACACCAAATGGTTAATGTAAATTATGAACAGCAGTGATTCCAGCACTGATACTTGTGGAACTCCATTTCCTACCTTCTGCCACTCTGAATAATGACCTTTTATTCCCACTCTCTGCTTCCTGTCTTGGAACAATCCATTCTGACACTTGTCCCCTGACTCCACATTCTCTGACCTTATTTATCAGTCTATTCTGGGGCACCTTACTGAAGGCCTTTTGAAAATCCATATAAATTACATCTTCTGCATTACCAGTGTCTACTCTCTCTGTTACCTCCTCTGAATATTCAATAAGGTAGGCCAAGTAAGATATCCCTTTTGAAATCCATGCTGACATTTCATTATTATATTTCTCATTTCTAGATGATCTCCTATTTTCTCCTTCAGTAAGGATTCCATTATTTTCCTACCACCCACGTTAAGGTGACTGGTCTATAATTCCCTGGACATGTTCTGTCCCCCATTCTTAAATACAGTAATTCCGTTAGCTATCTGCTAGTCCTCTGGCACTACACCTTTCTCTGATCAATTGTTAAATGTGTGTGGTAATGCCTCTGTTATCTCTTCCCTAGATTATTTCAAAATACCTGAGTACATCTCTGCAAACAATAAATTCAGTGTTTTGTGATTGGATTTTGTACTGAACTTGCATCTCAGTTTCTTGTGGGATTGTCAGTAACTTGAAGTTTCCGTTTATCTATCACAAACTACAGGATATTTGCTTCAATATTTAAAATCACTGATTTTTTTTTTCCAAAAACAAATTAGGAAAGAAGCTCTGTGTGCTCTTACCTTTCGAAGTATAATACAGTTTCTCAATTATTTTCAACTCAAGTTGCAATAGCTGTGTAATCAGTATAGTGCTTTTCTGTCTCTTTCACATGGAGAACCTGGCATTTTTTAAATAAACTTGCATTGAAATAGCACCTTTTACCTAGTTAAAATATCCCAAGGTGCATCTTTCAGCCCCTCATCTACCATTCAATATTAGATGATGGCTGATCTGTGTCATAACTCCACTTCCTTACCTAACAAAAATCTATTATTTCTTTATTTATTCTTCCATGGGATGTGGGTGCCATTGGCAAGGACAGCATTTATTGCCTATCCCCAACTGCCCTTGAACTGAGTGGCTTGTTAGACCATTTCAGAGGCAGTTAAGAGTCAACCACATTGCTGTGGGTCTGGAGTCACATGTAGGCCAGACCAGGTAAGGACGGCAGATTTCCTTCTCTAAAGGACATTATTGAACCAGGTGGGTTTTTACAACACTCGATGATAGGTTCACAGTCACTGTCACTGAGACTAGTTTTATATTCCAGGTGTATTGATTGAATTGAAATTCCGCCAGCTGCCTTTTCACCCGGCAGCCCCATTATCATTCTGGTGAATCTGCACTGCACCCCTCCAAGACCCATATATCCTTCCTGAGGACTGATCTCAGTTCTCTAGATGGTACCTGTCCAGTACTCTGTGCAGCTGTAACATAACTTCCAAACTCCTGCATTCCAGTCCTGAGATAAACAAAAATAGTCCATTAGCTCTTTAAGTTACTTTTTGTACCTGCCCACTAGCAGCTAATGCTGTCTGTGCTGGATCCCTAAATCACTCTCCTTTAGGTCTTTGTTATTCGTTCACAGATGCAGACATCACTGTCTAGGCCAGCATTTATCGCCAGTCCCTAATTGCCCTTGAGAAGGTAGCGGTGAGCTGCTTTCTTGAATTTCACTGAGTGGCTTGTTGGACCATTTCAGAGGGAAGTTGAGAATCAAACAAATTGCTTTATGTCTGGAGTCACATGTAGGCCAGGCCAGGTAAGGATGGCAAGTTCTTTTTCCTGAAGGTTATTAGTGAGCCAATATGGGATTTTACAACTGCGAGTAAGGGGTGTGCCGTTAGTGAGTGGAGACTTTGGCTTGAGTGAGACAGAAACAGAGTGAGTATATTTGGGAGTTTGGTTCAAGTGGGGATTCGGTGCATAGGGGGAAAGAGATGTTGTAGGTAAAGCTTACTGCAAGAAGTGTGGTTAGAGTAGAGTGCTAGGAGTTGGGTAATTAAGGGAGTTAGGGAAGGAAGGGAAAGAGATGCTCTGCTACTTTCTGCTTTCTAACTTTCTCAGCTTTCAGGAAGTGGTTGTACTCTGTTACAGGAGAAAAAGCTAGATATTTGATGAGTATCTGGTAAGCGACTCGGATTTATTCTATTCCTAAGGCTCAAAATAGTCTAGCAACTGGTGGTAAGGTTAATAAAATATATAAAGACCAAAGTAAAACATATAATTGAATAAAATAATTACATAGTTATTTAGAACACATTAAGGATGTCAGGACAGGTGCTGTGTCACAGCTGCAGCATGTGGGAGCTCCTGGATGCCAGTCTGATCCAGGGCAAACATGTCTGCAGTAAGTATTAAAGTTTGAGCAGTTTCAGCTCAGACTTTATGAGCTGGAGATTGAACTACAGACACTGTGACACATCAGGAGGGGGAAGTTACTTGGATTCATTGTACCAGGAGGCAGTCACATCTCTTAGGACAGGGTCATCTGATTTGGTCAGGGACAGGAGAGTGTGGCTGTGAGTGAGGCAGGTAAGGGGACTCAGAGGGCAGGATTGTGAGCCTCTGTAATTGTCTAACAGGTTTGAGGTTTTTTCATCTTGTTTGGATGAGAGTGGGGGCTGTAGGGTGGATGAGCAAACTGACCATGGCACCATGGGATAGGAAGCCATTCAAGTGGAGGGGAGTAAAAAGGAATGTAGTGGTAGTAGGGGACAGTATAGTCAGAGGGATTGACACAATTCTCTGCAGCAAACAGCGTGATTCCAGACGGCCGTATTACCTACCTGGTGCCAGGGTGAAGGATATATGCTTGGGGCTGGACAGGAACTTGCAGTGGGAGGGGGAGGATCCAGTCATCGTGGTCCATGTAGGTAGCAACGACACAGGCAGGTCAAAGAAGGGGGGTCTGCATAGACAATATGAGAACCTAGGCACCAAATTAAGAAGCAGAACTTCATAATTCTCCGGATTATGACCTGAGCCATGTGCAAATTGGCATAGGACAAATCAGATTAGAGAAATCAATGTGTGGCTCAAAGACTGGTGTGGGTGAAGTGGGTTCCAGTTTGTGGAGCACTGGCACCAGTCCTGGAGAAAGTGGGATCTGTACCGTTGTGACAGTCTACACGGATCGTGCTGGGACCGATGTTCTTGCGAGCCGCATAACCAGGGAAGTAGAGAGGATTTAAACTAAGTAGTGGGGGATTGGGGTGAAATTTGGGAAGATGTGGTAAATCAAAGAGCAGGGACAAGGCAAAAGAAAAAAGTGTTACTACGGGAAATGAAAAACAGAGCGTGACAGGAGGGACAGAAAGTACAAATCTAACAGTAAATCAACAGAACAGACAAGAGGTTATAAAAATAGAAAAATGATAAAACTAAAAGCTCTGTATCTGAAAGCATTTAGCTTTCAAAACAAAACAGATGAAGTGAGAGCGCACATAGAAATAGATATTAACAATTTGATAGCCATTACAGAGACATGGCTGCAGGAGGACATGGATTGGGACCTGAATATTGAAGGGTGCAGGATATGTAGGAAAGACAGGAAGCGAGGAAAAGGCAGAGGGTTGACCCTATTAGTTAATGATGGTATTAGCACAATAGAGAGGGATGACCTAAGTTCAGGGAAACAGGATGTGGAAACGGTTTGGGTAGAGATGAGAAATGGTAAAGGCAAGAAGTCACCTCTGGGAGTCGTGTACAGGCCCCCTGACAGTAACCACATGGTAGGATGGAGTATAAAGGGAGAAATAATGGGAGCTTGTCAGAAGTGCACAGTGATAATCGTGGGTGATTCTAATTTACATTTAGGCTGGAAAAGTCAGATGGCAAAGGTAGCCTATATGGAGAGTTCATAGAATGTTTTTGGGACATTCTGGAGCCAACCAGAGAGCAGGCTATACTAGACCTGGGATTGTGCAATGAGATGGGAGTAATTAATGATCTCATAGTGAAGGCGCCCCTAGGTAGGAGCGACCATAATATGATAGAATTTTACATTCGGTTTGAGGGAAAGAGCAGTTGGTCTGGGACTAAGTTTTAAAATTTAAATAAGGGCAATTATGAGGGTATGAAAGCAGAGTTGGCTAAAGTGAATTGGTAAGTTAGGTTAAGGGATAGGTCAATAGAGATGCAGTGGCTAATATTTAAGGGGATATTTCAGAATACACAGAATAGATACATTCCAACGAGTAAGAAAAAGTCCAAGGGACTTTTACAGGTAGGAATTATACAATAAATGGCAGAACCCTTAAGTGCATTGATGGGCAGAGGGATCTGGGTGTACAGGTCCACAGGTCACTGAAAGTGGCAACGCAGGTGGATAAGGTAGTCAGGAAGGCATATAGCATGCTTGCCTTCATCGGCAGGGGTATTGAGTATAAAAGCTGGGAAGTCATGCTGCAGCTGTATAGAACCTTGGTTAGGCCACACTTGGAATGTTGCGTGCAATTCTGGTCGCCACATTACCAGAAGGATATAGAGGCATTGGAGAGAGTGCAGAGGAGGTTTACCAGGATGCTGCCTGGTCTGGAGGTTATTAGCTATGAGGAGAGGTTGGAGAAACTCGGATTGTTCTCACTAGAGTGACGGAGATTGACGGAGGACTTGATAGAAGTTTACAAAATTATGAGTGGCATGGCCAGAGTAGATAGTCAGAAGCTTTTTCCCAGGGTGGAAGAGTCAATTACTAGGGGACACAGATTTAAGGTGAGAGGAGAAAACTCTAGAGATGTGTGGGGCAAGTTTTTTACCCAGAGGGTAGTGAGTGTCTGGAATTCGCTGCCAGGGGAGGTGGTGGAAGCAGGTACGATAGTGGTGTTTAAGAGGCAGCTTGACAAATACATGAATAGGATGGGAATAGAGGGATACGGACCCCGGAAGTGCAATATGATCGGCACAGGCTTGGAGGGCCGAAGGGCCTGTTCCTGTGCTGTACCTTTCTTTGTTCTTTGGTCGGATACACCATCTGTGGTTAACTAGAAAGGTTAACGATAGTGTCAAACTTAAAGAAAATGTATATAATTGTACAAAGAGAGATGGAAGGTCAGAAGACTGGACAGAATAAGGAACAGCAAAGAAGGACTAAAAGACTAATAAGGAGGGAAAAATTAGAAAGCTAGCCAGAAGTATAAAATCTGATAGTAAGAGTTTCTATAAATATTTTAAAAAGAGTAAACAAAGTGAGCAATTGTCCTACAGAAAGTGAGTCTGGAGAATTGATAATGGAAAAAAAGGAGATGGCAGATGAATTGAACAGGTATTTCGCATCAGTTTCCACTGTAGAGGATACAAGTAACATCCCAGAAATAGCTATAAACCAGGAATGGAAAAAGGGAAAGAAGTCAGGAAAATTAGAATTACCAGAGAAGTGGTACAGAGTAAACTGTTGGAGCCGAGGGCTGACAAGTGCCCTGGTCCTGATGGACTTCATCCTAGGGACATAAAGTGTCTAGTGAGATAGTTGATGCATTGGTTTTAATTTTCCAAAACTCCCGAGATTCAGGGAAGGTCCCATTAGATTGGAAAGTAGCAAATGTAACTCCATTATTCAAAAAGGGAGGGAAACAGCGGGAAATTACAGGCCAGTTAGCTTAACATCTGTCATAGGAAAATGTTAGAAGCTATTATCGAAGAAGTTATAGCAAGGCACTTGGATAAGCTCAAGGTTGTCAGGCAGAGTCAACATGGTTTTGTAAAAGGGAAATCATGTTTAACCAACTTAATGGAGTTCTTCGAGGAAGTAACATGTGGATAAAGGGGAACTGGTGGATGTACTGTACTTAGATTTCCAGGAGGCATTTGATAAAGTGCCACATCAAAGGTTATTATAGAAAATAAAAGGTCATGGTAGTGGGGGTGAAATATTGGCATGGATAGAAGATTGGTTGGCTAACAGGAAACAGAGTGGGCATAAACAGGTCTTTTCAGGTTGGCAGGATAGAACGAGTGGCGTGCCACACAGATAAGTGAAGGGACCTCAACTGTTTACAATTTATATAAATGACTTGGATGAAGGAATTGAAGGGATGCCAAATTTGCTGATGATTCAAAGATAAGTAGGAAAGTAAGTTGTGAAGAGGAAATAAGGAGGCTACACATATAGATAGGTTAAGTGAATGGGCAAAGATCTGGCAGATGGAGCATAATATGGGAAAATGTGAAATTGTCTATTTTGGCAGGAAGAACAAAAGAGAGGCATATTATCTTAATGATGAGATTGCAGAGCTCTGAGGTAAAGAGGAATCTGGGTGTCCTAGTGCATGAATCACAAAAGACTAGTATGTAGGTACAGCAAATAATTAGGAAAGCTAATAGAATGTTACCATTTATTGCGAGGGGAATTGAATTTAAAAGGTTATGCTTCAGTTATGCTGATGACTAGTGAGACCACATTTGGATTACTGTGTACAGTATTGGTCACCTTATTTAAGGAAGGATGCTTTGGAAGAAGTTCAGAGAAAGTTTATCAGACTAATACCTGGTTTGGGCGGGTTGACTTATGAGGAAAGGCTGGACAGACTAGGCCTGTATCCACTGGAGCTTAGAAGAGTAATAGGCGGCTTGATTGAAACATATAAGATCCTGAGGGGTCTTGACAGGGTGGATGTGGAGAGGATCTTTCCTCTTGTGGGAAAATCTATAACTAGGAGTCACTGTTTAAAAATAAGGGGTTGCCCATTTAAAACAGAGATGAGGTGAAATTTTTTCACTCAGAGGATCGAGTGTCTTTGGGACTCTTCCTGAAAAGGTGGTGGAAGCAGAATCTTTAAATATTTTTAAGGCAGAGGTGCATATATTCTTGGTAAGCAAGGGGTTGATAGGTTATCGGGGGTAGGTGGGATGCAGATTTGAGGTTAGTATCAGATCAGCCATGATCTTATTCAATGGTGCAGCAGGCTCCAGGGGCTGAAAGGCCTTCTCCTGCTCCTTGTTCTTATGTATGTATGATCGGTCCTTTCATCGTCACAATTATTGAGACTAGCTTATAATTCTGATTTGCTTAATTAACTGCATTTAAATTACACATCTGCTGTGATGTCATCTCTCTGAACATCTGCATTAAAGTTCAGGAGCATAACCAATCTCTACCTTACTCCCATTTTGAAAATACTCTTAATAATGCTCACCTTTATGTTCCACAAGTCGTCATGGAAACGGCTGCGCTTCCGAGTGCCGATCGGTGTGTTACGGAGACTTCTGGCCACCGTTTTGGCTACAGCCTTGTCCTGGAACTCTACCCAGCCCTCGGTGAAGCCCCTCCCCCGTCTCCAGGCCTTTTTCTTCCCCCAGGACCCCGGTCCACTTGAAAACGAGAGGAAAGTCTATTACTTCATACTGCACCCAGCCCTCGACTTCACCATTCAAACATAGAAAAGAAAGCAGACAGACCAAGACGGAGTACATGAATAGATGCATAGTCACAAATTGGGAAAGAGGGCTGGTGAGATGTAGATGGAGATTATGACACAGAGGCAATAAAAGAGACCTGGATTAAGGGGAAGTTAATATTCCTGAATAGAAAGTATTGAAGAACCATGGGAAGGGAAAAGACAGGGGTGATCACAGATTAATGAAACATTCAAAACACTGGACCAGGAAAATGCTGTGAAACGGTCAGATACAAACATTCCCCCCCACCCCCCGGTCTCTGTCTCTCCCATTACCCACTTTTCTCTCTCTCATTCCTCTCTGACACTCAATACCCTTCTTGCTCTGTCTCTCATTCCCCTCCTCTCGCTATCAAAACCCCCTCTCATTCCCCTCCTATCTCTCATAACCCCCTCCCCCACTTTCTCTCTCTTTCATAACCCTCTCATTCTCTTGTGCTCATTCCCCCCATCTCTTTCTCATTCCCTCCGTTGTTCCAAACTCTCTCTCATTCTCCCCCGCGTCGCTACTTTCCCTACATCTCTCTCTCTCATTCCCCCATCTCTCTCTCTCCCTCACCCTCACTCTCTCTCCCACACCCCTCACTCTCTCTCCCACACCCTCACTCTCTCTCCCACACCCTCACTCTCTCTCCCACACCCTCACCCACACTCCCTCACCCTCTTCTCTCATTCACCCTCACTCTCTCCCTCACCCTCACTCTCTCCCTTACCCTCACTCTCTCACTCACCCTCACTCTCTCCTCACCCTCACTCTCTCCCTCACCCTCACTCTCTCCCGCACCCTCACTCTCTCCCTCACCCACACTCTCTCTCCCTCACCCTCACCCTCACTCTCTCTCACTCACCCTCACTCTCTCACTCACCCTCACTCTCTCCCTCACCCTCACTTTCTCGCCCTCACCCTCACTCTCCCTCCCTCACCCTCACTCTCTCCCTCACCCTCACCTCTCTCCCTTACCCTCACTCTCTCCCACACCCTCACTCTCTCTCCCACACCCTCACTCTCTCTCCCACACCCTCACTCTCTCTCCCACACCCTCACCCTCACTCCCTCACCCTCATTCTCTCATTCACCCTCTCTCTCTCCCACACCCTCACCCACACTCCCTCACCCTCTTCTCTCATTCACCCTCACTCTCTCCCTCACCCTCACTCTCTCCCTTACCCTCACTCTCTCACTCACCCTCACTCTTTCACTCACCCTCACTCTCTCCCTCACCCTCACTCTCTCCCTCACCCACACTCTCTCTCCCTCACCCTCACCCTCACTCTCTCTCACTCACCCTCACTCTCTCCCTCACCCTCACTTTCTCGCCCTCACCCTCACTCTCCCTCCCTCACCCTCACTCTCTCCCTCACCCTCACTCTCTCCCTTACCCTCACTCTCTCCCTCACCCTCACTCTCTCCCTCACCCTCGCTCTCACTCCCTCACCCTCGCTCTCTCTCCCTCACTCTCGCTCCCTGACCCTCATTCTCTCCTTCACCCACACTCACTCTCCCTCAACCTCACACTCTCTCCCTCACCCTCACTCTCTCACCCTCACCCTCACTCTCTCACCCCTCACCCTCACTCTCTCACCCTCACTCTCTCACCCTCACCCTCTCTCCCTCACCCACACTCTCTCTCCCTCACCCACACTCTCTCTCCCTCACCCTCACCCTCACTCTCTCTCCCTCACCCTCACTCTCTCCCCTCACCCTCACTCTTTAACCCTCACTCTCTCTCCCTGACCCTCAATCTCTCTCTCCCTCACCCTCACTCTCTCTCCCTCACCCTCACTCTCTCCCTCACCCTCGCTCGCACTCCCTCACCCTCGCTCTCTCTCCCTCACTCTCGCTCCGACCCTCACTCTCTCCTACACCCTCACTCTCTCTCCCTCACCCTCACACTCTCTCCCTCACCCTCACTCTCTCTCCCTCACCCTCACTCTCTCTCCCCTCACCCTCACTCTCTCTCCCTCACCCTCACTCTCTCTCCCTGACTCTCACTCTTTCTCCCTCACTCTCACTCTTTCACCCTCACTCTCACTCTTTCACCCTCACTCTCTCTGCCTCACCCTCACTCTCTCTCCCTCACCCTCACTCTCTCTCCCTCACCCCTCACTCTCTCTCCCTCACCCTCACTCTCTCTCCCTCACCCTCACTCTCTCTCCCTCACCCTCACTCTCTCTCCCTCACCCTCACTCTCTCTCCCTCACCCTCACTCTCTCCCTCACCCTCTCTCTCTCCCTCACCCTCACTCTCTCTCCCTCACTCTCACTGTTTCTCCCTCACTCACTCCCTCACCCTCACTCTCTCGCCCTCCACCCTCACTCTCTCCCTCACCCAAACTATCTCTCCCTCACTCTCACCCTCACTCTGTCTCCCTCACCCTCTCTCCCTCACCCTCACTCACTCTCTCTCACCCTCTCTCCCTCACTCTCTCTCCCTCACTCTCTCTCCCTCACTCTCTCTCCCTCACTCTCTCTCCCTCACTCTCTCTGCCTCACTCACACCCTCACTCTCTCGCCCTCACCCTCACTCTCGCCCTCACCCTCACTTTCTCTCCCTCACCCTCACTCTCTCTCCCTCACCCTCACACTCTCTCCCTCACCCTCACTCTCTCTCCCTCACCCTCACTCTCTCTCCCTCACCCTCACACACTCTCCCTCACCCTCACTCTCTCCCTCACCCTCACTCTCTCCCTCACCCTCACTCTCTCTCCCTCACCCTCACTCTCTCTCCCTCACCCTCACACACTCTCCCTCACCCTCACTCTCTCCCTCACCCTCACTCTCTCCCTCACCCTCACTCTCTCCCTCACCCTCACTCTCTCTCCCTCACCCTCACTCTCTCTCCCTCACCCTCACACTCTCTCCCTCACCCTCACACTCTCTCCCTCACCCTCACTGTCTCTCCGTCACCCTCACTCTCTCTCCCTCACTCTCTCTGCCTCATTCTCTCTCCCTCTCCCTCACTCTCTCTCCCTCACTCTCTCCCTCACGCTCACTCGCACTCCCCTCACCCTCGCTCTCTCTCCCTCACTCTCGCTCCGACCCTCACTCTCTCCTTCACCCTCACTCTCTCTCCCTCACCCTCACACTCTCTCCCTCACCCTCACTCTCTCTCCCTCACCCTCACTCTCTCTCCCTCACCCTCACTCTCTCTCCCTCACCCTCACTCTCTCTCCCTCACCCCTCACTCTCTCCCTCACCCTCACTCTCTCTCCCTCACCCTCACTCTTTCTACCTCACTCACTCCCTCACCCCTCACTCTCTCCGCCCTCACCCTCACTCTCTCCCTCACCCACACTATCTCTCCCTCACTCTCACCCTCACCTCTCTCTCCCACACCCTCACTCTCTCACCCACACCCTCACTCTCTCTCCCACACCCTCACTCTCTCTCCCTCACCCTCACTCTCTCTCCCTCACCCTCACTCTCTCTCCCTCACCCTCACTCTCTCTCCCTCACCCGCACCCTCACTCCCCTCACCCTCATTCTCTCATTCACCCTCACTCTCTCCCTCACCCTCACCCTCACTCTCTCACCCTCATTCTCTCATTCACCCTCACACTCTCCCTCACCCTCACTCTCTCCCTTACACTCACTCTCTCCCTCACCCTCGCTCTCACTCCCTCACCCTCGCTCTCTCTCCCTCACTCTCGCTCCCTGACCCTCATTCTCTCCTTCACCCACACTCACTCTCCCTCAACCTCACACTCTCTCCCTCACCCTCACTCTCTCACCCTCACCCTCACTCTCTCACCCTCACCCTCACTCTCTCACCCTCACTCTCTCACCCTCACCCTGTCTCCCTCACCCACACTCTCTCTCCTCACCCTCACCCTCACTCTCTCTCCCTCACCCTCACTCTCTCCCTCACCCTCACTCTCTCCCTCACCCTCACTCTCTCCCTCACCCTCACTCTTTCACCCTCACTCTCTCTCCCTCACCCTCACTCTCTCTCCCTCACCCTCACTCTCTCTCCCTCACCCTCACTCTCTCCCTCACCCTCACTCGCACTCCCTCACCCTCGCTCTCTCTCTCCCTCACCCTCGCTCTCTCTCCCTCACTCTCGACCCCCCTCACTCTCTACTTCGCCCTCACTCTCTCTCCCTCACCCTCACACTCTCTCCTCACCCTCACTCTCTCTCCCTCACCCTCACTCTCTCTCCCTCACCCTCACTCTCTCTCCCTCACCCTCACACTCTCCCTCACCCTCACTCTCTCTCCCTCACCCTCACTCTCTCCCTCACCCTCACTCTCTCTCCCTCACCCTCACTCTCTCTCCCTCACCCTCACTCTTTCTCCCTCACTCTCACTCCCTCACCCTCACTCTCTCGCCCTCACCCTCACTCTCTCCCTCACCCACACTATCTCTCCCTCACTCTCACCCTCACTCTGTCTCCCTCACCCTCTCTCCCTCACCCTCTCTCCCTCACCCTCACCCTCTCTCCCTCACTCTCTCTCCCTCTCTCTCCCTCACTCTCTCTCCCTCACTCTCTCTCCCTCACTCTCTCTGCCTCACTCTCTCTGCCTCACTCTCACCCTCACTCTCTCACCCTCACACTCTCACCCTCACCCTCACTCTCGCCCTCACCCTCACTTTCTCTCCCTCACCCTCACTCTCTCTCCCTCACCCTCACTCTCTCTCCCTCACCCTCAGACTCTCTCCCTCACCCTCAGTCTCTCTCCCTCACCCTCACACTCTCTCCCTCACCCTCACTCTCTCCCTCACCCTCACTCTCTCTCCCTCACCCTCACTCTCTCTCCCTCACCCTCACTCTCTCTCCCTCACCCTCACACTCTCTCCCTCACCCTCACTCTCTCTCCCTCACCCTCACTCTCTCTCCCTCACTCTCTCTGCCTCACTCTCTCCCCCTCACCCTCACTCTCTCTCCCTCACTCTCTCTCCCTCACCCTCACTCTCTCCCTCACCCTCACTCGCACTCCCTCACCCTCGCTCTCTCTCCCTCACTCTCGCTCCGACCCTCACTCTCTCCTTCACCCTCACTCTCTCTCCCCCACCCTCACCCTCTCTCCCTCACCCTCTCTCCCTCACTCTCTCTCCCTCACTCTCTCTGCCTCACTCTCTCTGCCTCACTCTCTCTGCCTCACTCTCTCTGCCTCACTCTCTCTGCCTCACTCTCACCCTCACTCTCACCCTCACTCTCTCGCCCTCACCCTCACTCTCGCCCCTCACCCTCACTTTCTCTCCCTCACCCTCACTCTCTCTCCCTCACCCTCACTCTCTCTCCCTCACCCTCTCTCCCTCACCCTCAGTCTCTCTCCCTCACCCTCAGTCTCTCTCCCTCACCCTCACACTCTCTCCCTCACCCTCACTCTCTCCCTCACCCTCACTCTCTCTCCCTCACCCTCACTCTCTCTCCCTCACCCTCACACTCTCTCCCTCACCCTCACACTCTCTCCCCTCACCCTCACACTCTCTCCCTCACCCTCACTCTCTCTCCCTCACTCTCTCTGCCTCACTCTCTCCCCCTCACCCTCACTCTCTCTCCCTCACTCTCTCTCCCTCACCCTCACTCTCTCCCTCACCCTCCGCTCGCACTCCCTCACCCTCGCTCTCTCTCCCTCACTCTCGCTCCGACCCTCACTCTCTCCTTCACCCTCACACTCTCTCCCTCACCCTCACTCTCTCTCCCTCACCCTCACTCTCTCTCCCTCACCCTCACTCTCTCTCCCTCACCCTCACTCTCTCCCTCACCCTCACTCTCTCGCCCTCACCCTCACTCTCTCCCTCACCCACACTATCTCTTCCTCACTCCCACCCTCACTCTGTCTCCCTCACCCTCACTCACTCTCCCTCACCCTCTCTCCCTCTCTCACTCTCTCTCCCTCACTCTCACTCTCTCTCACTCACTCTCTCTCCCTCTCTCACTCTCTCTCCCTCACTCTCTCTCCCACACTCTCACTCTCTCTCCCTCACTCTCTCTCCCTCACTCTCTCTCCCCTCACTCTCTCTCCCACACTCTCTCTCCCACACTCTCTCTCCCACACTCCCTCACCCTCACTCTCTCCCTCACCCTCACTCTCTCCTCCTCACCTCACTCTCTCTCCCTCACCTCACTCTCTCTCACCCTCCCTCCCTCACTCTCACCCTCCCTCCCTCACCCTCGCTCTCTCTCCCTCACCCTCGCTCTCTCTCCCTCACCCTCGCTCTCTCCCTCACCCTCGCTCTCTCTCCCTCACTCTCGCTCCCTCACCCTCACTCTCTTGCTCACCCTCACTCTCTCACCCTCACCCTCACTCTCTTACCCTCACTCCCTCACCCTCACACTCTCCCTCACCCTCACTCTCTCCCTCACCCTGACTCTCTCTCCCTCACCCTGACTCTCTCTCCCTCACCCTGACTCTCTCTCCGTCACTCTCTCTGCCTCACTCTCTCTCCCCTCACTCTCACTCTCTCTCCCACACTCTCTCTCCCACACTCTCTCTCCCACACTCTCTCTCCCACACTCTCTCTCCCACACTCTCTCTCCCACACTCTCTCTCCCACACCTCTCTCTCCCACACTCTCTCTCCCACACTCTCTCTCCCACACTCTCTCTCCCACACTCTCTCTCCCACACTCTCTCTCCCACACTCTCTCTCCACACTCCCTCACCCTCACTCCCCTCACCCTCACTCTCTCCCTCACCCTCACTCTCTCCTCCTCACTTCACTCTCTCCCTCACCTCACTCTCTCTCACCCTCGCTCCCTCACTCTCCCTCCCTCACCCTCGCTCTCTCTCCCTCACCCTCGCTCTCTCTCCCTCACCCTCGCTCTCTCCCTCACCCTCGCTCTCTCCCTCACCCTCGCTCTCTCTCCCTCACTCTCTCTCCCACACCCTCACCCTCACTCCCTCACCCTCATTCTCTCATTCACCCTCTCTCTCTCCCACACCCTCACCCACACTCCCTCACCCTCTTCTCTCATTCACCCTCACTCTCTCCCTCACCCTCACTCTCTCCCTTACCCTCACTCTCTCACTCACCCTCACTCTTTCACTCACCCTCACTCTCTCCCTCACCCTCACTCTCTCCCTCACCCTCACTCTCTCTCCCTCACCCTCACCCTCACTCTCTCCTCACTCACCCTCACTCTCTCCCTCACCCTCACTTTCTCGCACTCACCCTCACTCTCCCTCCCTCACCCTCACTCTCTCCCTCACCCTCACTCTCTCCCTTACCCTCACTCTCTCCCTCACCCTCACTCTCTCCCTCACCCTCGCTCTCACTCCCTCACCCTCGCTCTCTCTCCCTCACTCTCGCTCCCTGACCCTCATTCTCTCCTTCACCCACACTCACTCTCCCTCAACCTCACACTCTCTCCCTCACCCTCACTCTCTCACCCCTCACCCTCACTCTCTCACCCTCACCCTCACTCTCTCACCCTCACTCTCTCACCCTCACCCTCTCTCCCTCACCCACACTCTCTCTCCCTCACCCACACTCTCTCTCCCTCACCCCTCACCCTCACTCTCTCTCCCTCACCCTCACTCTCTCCCTCACCCTCACTCTTTAACCCTCACTCTCTCTCCCTGACCCTCAATCTCTCTCTCCCTCACCCTCACTCTCTCTCCCTCACCCTCACTCTCTCCCTCACCCTCGCTCGCACTCCCTCACCCTCGCTCTCTCTCCCTCACTCTCGCTCCGACCCTCACTCTCTCCTACACCCTCACTCTCTCTCCCTCACCCTCACACTCTCTCCCTCACCCTCACTCTCTCTCCCTCACCCTCACTCTCTCCTCACCCTCACTCTCTCTCCCTCACCCTCACTCTCTCTCCCTGACTCTCACTCTTTCTCCCTCACTCTCACTCTTTCACCCTCACTCTCACTCTTTCACCCTCACTCTCTCTGCCTCACCCTCACTCTCTCTCTCACCCTCACTCTCTCTCCCTCACCCTCACTCTCTCTCCCTCACCCTCACTCTCTCTCCCTCACCCTCACTCTCTCTCCCTCACCCTCACTCTCTCTCCCTCACCCTCACTCTCTCTCCCTCACCCTCACTCTCTCTCCCTCACCCTCACTCTCTCCCTCACCCTCTCTCTCTCCCTCACCCTCACTCTCTCTCCCTCACTCTCACTGTTTCTCCCTCACTCTCACTCCCTCACCCTCACTCTCTCGCCCCTCACCCTCACTCTCTCCCTCACCCAAACTATCTCTCCCTCACTCTCACCCTCACTCTGTCTCCCTCACCCTCTCTCCCTCACCCTCACTCACTCTCTCTCACCCTCTCTCCCTCACTCTCTCTCCCTCACTCTCTCTCCCTCACTCTCTCTCCCTCACTCTCTCTCCCTCACTCTCTCTGCCTCACTCACACCCTCACTCTCTCGCCCTCACCCTCACTCTCGCCCTCACCCTCACTTTCTCTCCCTCACCCTCACTCTCTCTCCCTCACCCTCACACTCTCTCCCTCACCCTCACTCTCTCTCCCTCACCCTCACACACTCTCCTCACCCTCACTCTTTCCCTCACCCTCACTCTCTCCCTCACCATCACTCTCTCTCCCTCACCCTCACTCTCTCTACCTCACCCTCACACTCTCTCCCTCACCCTCACACTCTCTCCCTCACCCTCACACTCTCTCCCTCACCCTCACACTCTCTCCCTCACCCTCACTGTCTCTCCGTCACCCTCACTCTCTCTCCCTCACCCTCACTCTCTCTCCCTCACTCTCTCTGCCTCATTCTCTCTCCCTCTCCCTCACTCTCTCTCCCTCACTCTCTCCCTCACGCTCACTCGCACTCCCCTCACCCTCGCTCTCTCTCCCTCACTCTCGCTCCGACCCTCACTCTCTCCTTCACCCTCACTCTCTCTCCCTCACCCTCACACTCTCTCCCTCACCCTCACACTCTCTCCCTCACCCTCACTCTCTCTCCCTCACCCTCACTCTCCCTCACCCTCTCTCTCTCCCTCACCCTCACTCTCTCTCCCTCACCCTCACTCTCTCTCCCTCACCCTCACTCTCTCTCCCTCACCCTCACTCTCTCTCTCCCCTCACCCTCACTCTCTCCCTCACCCTCACTCTCTCTCCCCTCACCCTCACTCTTTCTACCTCACTCACTCCCTCACCCTCACTCTCCTCGCCCTCACCCTCACTCTCTCCCTCACCCACACTATATCTCCCTCACTCTCACCCTCACTCTCTCTCCCACACCCTCACTCTCTCACCCACACCCTCACTCTCTCTCCCACACCCTCACTCTCTCTCCCTCACCCTCACTCTCTCTCCCTCACCCTCACTCTCTCTCCCTCACCCTCACTCTCTCTCCCTCACCCTCACCCTCACTCCCTCACCCTCATTCTCTCATTCACCCTCACTCTCTCCCTCACCCTCACCCTCACTCTCTCACCCTCATTCTCTCATTCACCCTCACCACTCTCCCTCACCCTCACTCTCTCCCTTACACTCACTCTCTCCCTCACCCCTCGCTCTCACTCCCTCACCCTCGCTCTCTCTCCCTCACTCTCGCTCCCTGACCCTCATTCTCTCCTTCACCCACACTCACTCTCCCTCAACCTCACACTCTCTCCCTCACCCTCACTCTCTCACCCTCACCCTCACTCTCTCACCCTCACCCTCACTCTCTCACCCTCACTCTCTCACCCTCACCCTGTCTCCCTCACCCACACTCTCTCTCCCTCACCCTCACCCTCACTCTCTCTCCCTCACCCTCACTCTCTCCCTCACCCTCACTCTCTCCCTCACCCTCACTCTCTCCCTCACCCTCACTCTTTCACCCTCACTCTCTCTCCCTCACCCTCACTCTCTCTCCCTCACCCTCACTCTCTCTCCCTCACCCTCACTCTCTCTCCCTCACCCTCACTCTCTCTCCCTCACCCTCACTCTCTCTCCCTCACCCTCACTCTCTCCCTCACCCTCACTCGCACTCCCCTCACCCTCGCTCTCTCTCCCTCACCCTCGCTCTCTCTCCCTCACTCTCGCTCCGACCCTCACTCTCTACTTCACCCTCACTCTCTCTCCCTCACCCTCACACTCTCCTCCCTCACCCTCACTCTCTCTCCCTCACCCTCACTCTCTCTCCCTCACTCTCTCTCCCTCACCCTCACACTCTCTCCCTCACCCTCACTCTCTCTCCCTCACCCTCACTCTCTCCCTCACCCTCACTCTCTCTCCCTCACCCTCACTCTTTCTCCCTCACTCTCACTCCCTCACCCTCACTCTCTCGCCCTCACCCTCACTCTCTCCCTCACCCACACTATCTCTCCCTCACTCTCACCCTCACTCTGTCTCCCTCACCCTCTCTCCCTCACCCTCTCTCCCTCACCCTCTCTCCCTCACCCCTCTCTCCCTCACTCTCTCTCCCTCACTCTCTCTCCCTCACTCTCTCTCCCTCACTCTCTCTGCCTCACTCTCTCTGCCTCACTCTCACCCTCACTCTCACCCTCACTCTCTCACCCTCACCCTCACTCTCGCCCTCACCCTCACTTTCTCTCCCTCACCCTCACTCTCTCTCCCTCACCCTCACTCTCTCTCCCTCACCCTCAGACTCTCTCCCTCACCCTCAGTCTCTCTCCCTCACCCTCACACTCTCTCCCTCACCCTCACTCTCTCCCTCACCCTCACTCTCTCTCCCTCACCCTCACTCTCTCTCCCTCACCCTCACTCTCTCTCCCCTCACCCTCACACTCTCTCCCTCACCCTCACTCTCTCTCCCTCACCCTCACTCTCTCTCCCTCACTCTCTCTGCCTCACTCTCTCCCCCTCACCCTCACTCTCTCTCCCTCACTCTCTCTCCCTCACCCTCACTCTCTCCCTCACCCTCACTCGCACTCCCTCACCCTCGCTCTCTCTCCCTCACTCTCGCTCCGACCCTCACTCTCTCCTTCACCCTCACTCTCTCTCCCCCACCCTCACCCTCTCTCCCTCACCCACTCTCCCTCACTCTCTCCCTCACTCTCTCTCCCTCACTCTCTCTGCCTCACTCTCTCCGCCTCACTCTCACCCTCACTCTCACCCTCACTCTCTCGCCCTCACCCTCACTCTCGCCCTCACCCCTCACTTTCTCTCCCTCACCCTCACTCTCTCTCCCTCACCCTCAGACTCTCTCCCTCACCCTCAGTCTCTCTCCCTCACCCTCAGTCTCTCTCCCTCACCCTCACACTCTCTCCCTCACCCTCACTCTCTCCCTCACCCTCACTCTCTCTCCCTCACCCTCACTCTCTCTCCCTCACCCTCACACTCTCTCCCTCACCCTCACACTCTCTCCCTCACCCTCACACTCTCTCCCTCACCCTCTCTCCCTCACTCTCTCTGCCTCACTCTCTCCCCCTCACCCTCACTCTCTCTCCCTCACTCTCTCTCCCTCACCCTCACTCTCTCCCTCACCCTCGCTCGCACTCCCTCACCCTCGCTCTCTCTCCCTCACTCTCGCTCCGACCCTCACTCTCTCCTTCACCCTCACTCTCTCTCCCCCCACCCTCACACTCTCTCCCTCACCCTCACTCTCTCTCCCTCACCCTCACTCTCTCTCCCTCACCCTCACTCTCTCTCCCTCACCCTCACTCTCTCCCTCACCCTCACTCTCTCGCCCTCACCCTCACTCTCTCCCTCACCCACACTATCTCTTCCTCACTCTCACCCTCACTCTGTCTCCCTCACCCTCACTCACTCTCCCTCACCCTCTCTGCCTCACTCTCTCTGCCTCACTCTCTCTGCCTCACTCTCTCTGCCTCACTCTCTCTGCCTCACTCTCTCTGCCTCACTCTCTCTGCCTCACTCTCTCTGCCTCACTCTCACCCTCACTCTCTCGCCCTCACCCTCACTCTCTCGCCCTCACCCTCACTCTCTCGCCCCTCACCCTCACTCTCTCGCCCTCACCCTCACTTCTCTCTCCCTCACCCTCACTCTCTCCCTCACCCTCACACTCTCTCCTCCCTCACCCTCACTCTCTCTCCCTCACCACCTCACTCTCTCTCCCTCACCCTCACTCTCTCTCCCTCACCCTCTCACTCTCCCTCCTCACCCCTCACTCTCTCTCCTCACCTCACTCTCACTCTCTCTCCCTCACTCTCTCTCCCTCACTCACCTCTCTCTCCCTCACTCTCACTCTCTCTCCCTCACTCTCTCTCCCACACTCTCACTCTCTCTCCCTCACTCTCTCTCCCTCACTCTCTCTCCCTCACTCACTCTCTCTCCCTCACTCTCACTCTCTCTCCCACACCTCTCTCTCCCACACTCTCACTCTCTCTCCCTCACTCTCTCTCCCTCACTCTCTCTCCCTCACTCACTCTCCCTCACTCACTCTCCCACACTCTCTCTCCCACACTCTCTCTCCCACACTCTCTCTCCCACACTCTCTCTCCCACACTCTCTCTCCCACACTCTCTCTCCCACACTCCCTCACCCTCACTCTCTCCCTCACCCTCACTCTCTCCTCCTCACCTCACTCTCTCTCCCTCACCTCACTCTCTCTCACCCTCCCTCCCTCACTCTCACTCTCCCTCCCTCACCCTCGCTCTCTCTCCCTCACCCTCGCTCTCTCTCCCTCACCCTCGCTCTCTCCCTCACCCCTCGCTCTCTCCCTCACCCTCGCTCTCTCTCCCCTCACTCTCGCTCCCTCACTCTCTTGCTCACCCTCACTCTCTCACCCTCACCCTCACTCTCTTACCCTCACTCCCTCACCCTCACACTCTCCCTCACCCTCACTCTCTCCCTCACCTGACTCTCTCTCCCTCACCCTCACTCTCTCTCCGTCACTCTCTCTGCCTCACTCTCTCTCCCTCACTCTCACTCTCTCTCCCACACTCTCTCTCCCACACTCTCTCTCCCACACTCTCTCTCC